>OZ038485.1:4376817-4604317 GCA_964036315.1 Acanthosepion esculentum | reverse complement strand
TGTGACCTGTATTATTTTTAATTGGTATTTTGATTGGGTCATGATCAAAAAACATACTATTTCTGAACAGTCCTTTCAGCTATGGCACCATCTCCATAAATGGTACATATCATTTTTTTTTGGCTGTTTGTCCAACACTTTTCCTTGCTGGAAATGAAAAACAAATTACAAAAATGTACTCTATTTTCAATTTAACTTAAAAATGTTTAAAATTCACAGTTCACGCGTATTATATAGAAAGATGCCTTGAAATGTCACTTGTATATCATAAATTAATAATAAACATTCTTTTGGTGGTTTTGTTTCCATTAAGTTTATATTTCTTTAAATTATTTAATTCCTTTCTCTGTAGGTTCTGATTATGACGATCTTGGTTCAAGTGAGGAGAGTGGCAAAGACTGGGATGAATTAGAAGAAGAAGCCAGACGAGGTAAAGATATTTTTTTCTTTTTTTGTGTAAAGAAAGCAAACTACAAGGAGCTGTTATTTATTAATCTTTTAATGCCCCCAGTAAATGTCAATATTCTCTCCTTATCAGAATAATTCTATCAAGTTCATATGGAAAGAAAAATTATGCTTGTATGGAAAATGGGCAAAAACAAACCTTGAGAAAAGCAAAGGAGAAGTCAATTTTAAGCTGTTTAGGGAAGTAAAGACTCAAATTGTGATTAGCTGTTGAATATAAAGGAGGGATGTGGGGGCTAACATTGTCACTTAATGCATTAAAAAAAAAAAATAAAAAAACATTGCCTTGCTGTTAAGTGTGTCTATATTGAAGATTACAAAGTCCATTTTTAAATAATTTTTATTAATTTTTTTTTTCTTTTTTGTTTTCATATCAAAACAACATACATTGGTCCAACTACATTGCTTCCACTTTGACTATCCTGTCATTTATCAATGTCATAAAAGCTTATATTAATTAACATAGCATACAAAATCATATTCCTGCCAATATAAGGTAGGTGATTGTAAGCAATGCATAAACTGGAAAAGGGTACTGTAAACACTTAAATTGTACAAAACCAGAAATACATTAAACATATTTCAGTTAAGGAACTTGCCATTTTTCTTATTTGGCAATAAAGCTACAGGCTAGATTGAGATATTGTAAATGGCTAGCCCCCACCACCATATATATATATATATATATATATATATATATATATATATATAATCCAGTGTTTTTAGATATTTTTTATTTTTACACAATAATGCTCAATGTAAATTTACAGAGCATTAATATTATAAATTAATCCAATAAAACACCTACAGTAAAATGGAAGTTAATAAGAAAAGCTAGAATATGTAGGTCATTAAATGACCCATATCCTTTGTGTATACATGAGAAACTATATATTACTAAGTTTATAAAAAATAATAATTTACTGAATCGGAGAAATGAAATAGCTATTTTGTGCTGTCATTGTCAAAAATTTTCTTTAAACAACATTTAAAAATGAAATTAAAAAAAAAAAAAATAAGACCTGGTAATATACATACTTATATTTGATGTGAATAAATAATTTTAAATACTGTAAGTAATTCTATTACATTTACTTGTTTTAAAAAAAATTATATAATTGATTAAATTTAAAAGTAAAAATATTTTAAAATTGGTTTTAAAATTGTAGTTAAATAAAACGGATTCTAACCTAAACATCTTTTGAAATTGTAGTTAAATAAAACGTGTTATAACCTTAACACCTCTCTCAAAGTACTTCAAACACTTAAAAGAATCCAATAAAACACCTAAAGTTAAATGAAATTATAAGTTAGAATATGTAGGACATTAAATGACCCATGTCCTTTGTACATACATAAGAAAAATATATATTACTAAGTTTATGAAAAATAAAAGTTTACTGAATCAGTGAAAAAATTTAGCTATCTTTGCCGTCATTATCATGAATTTTACTTTAAAAAAAAAAAAAAAAAAAATGTAACCTGGTAATATACATACTTATACTGGATATGAAAAAATAAATTTACATGCTGTAATTCTAATACATTTACTTGGTTTTAAAAAGAAATATAGTCTACTAAAAATTAAAAAGAAAAATTTTCAGAATTGTAGTTAAACATATTCTAGCCTAAACAGCTCCCAAAAAATCTTTAAGTATATGAATAGAAAAAATGCCATAAGAATTTTGCTGTTAACAATAAAATTTTTATAAAATACCCAGACGACATGCATTTAGCGGATGTCAGAATTCGTTGAAAAACACATCCCTACCCATCCCTAAACATAACCCCACTTTCGAATGTAACTATTAACTGATACAACGAAAAATTGAAATTGAACAAGCTAGCACCCCTGGTCTAGATGAGTGGATTTCTCTGTATCCTTGGAAACACTTTAATTATGAATCTTTGCCGTGCCTTTAAAACTGTAAATTTAAAAAAAATAAGTTACTCCAAAATTTGCTTGATGAGGAAATGAAACTAATGTCTTTAATTTAATAACAAAATTAAATTCGAAGCTTTTAGCTTCCATTTTTGAAACATGGTTATTACTGTGTAGCAAAAAAACCCATTTTAAATCAGTTAATTTATAACATATATATAATGTGTGTGTGTGTATGCTGTTTTTTTTAATTTTTTTATTTTATTTTTAATATTTGTGCATGTTTGTGTATTCCTTTGTGGGCTTGCTCTGTTCCTTCTAAATATACAATGAAAAATAAAACAAGGTTCATGGGGTTAATCTTCATTTAGTTTATAGAGCTCTTGGTGAAGCAAAAATTAACCCGTTCCTCATCAATCACACCAGGTCCTGCTCTAAACTTCTGAAAGAGCTTGGAGAATCAGAGCTTGGAATCAGGAAATCTGGTGTGGCAGCTGATGTGGGTTCTCAGCCCAAGTCTCTGAGCTCCAAAAGTAATCTGCTTATATACCAGTTTTAGGCTGAAGGGTTTGTAGGGATTCAGTGATTCTCCTGTCCTCACATTAGTCTCACTAAGGGTTTTCTTTATTTCCTATTTCTGCTTTATTAATCAACTTCCTAGAGAATTATCTATCTTCCTTGGGAGTAGTCTCAGGGATTGCTCCACCCTACAACATGCTTCACTTCAAATCTCACACCACCACTCTACACAGGTGGGGCTAAATTCTGCCTTTTCCTCTTTGTTAGTATTCTAACTCTGCCCACTTCTCAGGGCTGGCATAACTGTCTTTGTGACAAATTTAATTTTTAAAGTGTGTAGTTTATTCTCATTAATTTCTCTGACTCCCACTTCCCTACTATTACCTCTGTCCTGTGAGAAAACAAACCAGACCACTGCTTCATATTTTAACCTTCCAAACAATAGATAAAAATATCTGTTTGTTTTTGTCAAAAAAAATTTATTTCTTTACCTAAATTCTCAACAAAGATACACGCTGTTCTCCATACTTGGGCTGATCACCATCTCAGCAGAAACATAATCCAGACCACCTGCCTGTTACAACTGAATTGATTTTCATAATTCTAACCTTTGCAGCAGGTTTATTGTTTTCATTTCTCAATTCGTTTTCACTAATGAAAATATAATTCCTGTCTGCTTCTATTTTTGCCAATGACCTGTGTTTTTTCTAATTTCCCAAGAAAGTGATAAAGCCATTTCCTAATTTGCTTTACCCACATGCCAGATTTTTGATAGATAAAAAAGTAAACCAATTTGTTGAGGTGAGACATCTCAGATGTCCTTTTTTTCTCCACTTCCATATTATCTGGGAAAATGTCTTCCATTCTCTAAGTTTATATTTTATATTAGGCTTAACCCTTTCTCTGCTTAGAATTAACATTTAAGCACCTCACGGCTTCAGTCTCACAAATATTTTTTATTTTATTTTTTTTTACTTCAAAAAGCTACGAAAAATTTCTATACTAAACTTCACTGTCCCCACTGATGCAAGAAAAAGATTTTTTAACCAAAATTTTGAATGTGCTAGAAAGGTCCCCCCCCCCCCCTAATAAAATAATACTTTGGTTTTTCCTCTTAATAACAAACCTTTTGACAAAACCTTATTTTTATCAAGTTTGGGGCCATTTTCAAATTATTGGCTGTGTGTGTGTATATATATATATATATATATATATATATATATATATATATATATATATATATATATATATATATTATATATATTATATATTATATATATATATATATATATATTATATATATTATATATTATATATATATATATATATATATATTATATATATTATATATATATATATATATATATATTATATATATTATATATTATATATATTATAAAAGTGGACATGGAAGTCAGCACTTAGAGGCGACAGTCTGTCTCATGCTAGTGCAATCGTCAGGCGACTAGTGCTGTTATTTTTCTCGGCTATTTATATAAGGGTCAGTGGTGCATTATGGGTAGTCTATTTTGGCGGTTACTTTTACCGGAAGTGGCTTATTTGTTTATTTATTTATGTCAAATTGTTTTGCTTGTTTTTTGTTTGTTTTTTTATTTTTATTTTTTATCTTATATATTTATTTATTTATTCTTTTATTTTGATCGGTGTTTTTGGTTAACGTAGTAAAAATTTGTTTATATAGCTTATTGTTGGTAGTCTATAATGGCCGTCATTACCGGAAATCGCTTGTTCGCTTATTTATTTGGGTCAAATTGTTTTGCTTGTTTTTATTTATTTTCATTTTTATTTTTTATCTTATATATTTGTTTATTTGTCATTGATTAAATCTGTTTGTTGAATTTGTGGTTTTTTCTGACTATTATTTAGGTGGGAACAGTTTTTAATTTATCTATTTAGGTTGGTTATCTTTATTTGTTTTTGTTTTGTTTTGTTTTTTAAACGGCTAGTATATCGTAATCGGTTGTTAGTTTATTTATATATTTGGATGTATTTAGATCGATTTATTATACTTGTTGTTATTTATTTGTTACACTATATCTTTTTGGCTTTCGGTTTTTAAGTAACGTAGTATATTATCTTTTATTAATGGTTTTTTTTTTTTTTTTAAATTTTTTTTTTATTTGTATAACAGTTATAACTTTCGTCCGTTCTTTTGTTTTGATTTTATTTCGTATATTCTAACAGGTGTGGTTTTATGATTTGTTTGGAGTAATTTATTTTGCTTATTTTATTGTTGTTTGTTTATATATTTATTTATTTTTCTATTTTAAGTTACGTAGTAAAAATTTGTTTTCATGTCTACATTTTGAGATTAGCTCGGATCTTTTATTTAATAATTTATTTTGATCTGGGAAGGTAATGATAGCTATTTTTTCCTCCAAGCAAAGTTTGCAGGTTTTTGATAGGTTGTTGTAGGCTGATGATTTTTTCCTTATTTTCCAAGATATTTTTGGTGTGGTGTGTGTTTTGTTTTTTATTTCCCAGATATACTTAGAAAGCATTGTGCTGTTCGCATATTTACTATTTGTGAAAGACATTTTGTGTACATAATTTCTTTGTTTCCATGGTCCTTCGGTTACTCCTATATATACTTTTTCTTCATTATCTGCTGATTTTGTCGTGGCTTGGTAGATTACGTTGTTTTGTAAACAATTACCGTTTATCGGATTCGAGATAGATATAAAAACTAACCTAAACGAAGTAGATTTTCTAGATGTCACCTTCAACCTAAGAAAAGGCACACACAAACCATACAGAAAACCGAATGATAAACCACAGTACATACATATATACTCCAACCACCCACCTTCTATAATCAAACAGATACCTAAATCGATTAACCGCAGGCTTTCCGACAATTCTTCCGATGAATCTATATTTAACAAGGCCAAGAAAGACTACGAAACAGCCCTAAAAGATAGCGGATTCCCAGCAACACTCACATACTCACCACAGAACACAAAAAAGACCAACAGAAAAAGAAATATCATATGGTTCAACCCACCGTACAGCAAAAACGTAAAAACAAACATAGGAAAAATATTCTTCAAGCTTTTACACAAACACTTCCCGGAATCAAGCACCCTACACAAAATATTCAACAAAAACACAATAAAAATCAGCTACAGTTGCACCGAGAACATGGCACAAATAATAAAAAAGCACAACAGAAAAATTATTAACAAACCACACGAACAAATTAAACCCATGTGCAACTGCAGAATAAAAAACGAAAGTCACTTAAACGGTAATTGTTTACAAAACAACGTAATCTACCAAGCCACGACAAAATCAGCAGATAATGAAGAAAAAGTATATATAGGAGTAACCGAAGGACCATGGAAACAAAGAAATTATGTACACAAAATGTCTTTCACAAATAGTAAATATGCGAACAGCACAATGCTTTCTAAGTATATCTGGGAAATAAAAAAACAAAACACACACCACACCAAAAATATCTTGGAAAATAAGGAAAAAATCATCAGCCTACAACAACCTATCAAAAACCTGCAAACTTTGCTTGGAGGAAAAAATAGCTATCATTACCTTCCCAGATCAAAATAAATTATTAAATAAAAGATCCGAGCTAATCTCAAAATGTAGACATGAAAACAAATTTTTACTACGTAACTTAAAATAGAAAAATAAATAAATATATAAACAAACAACAATAAAATAAGCAAAATAAATTACTCCAAACAAATCATAAAACCACACCTGTTAGAATATACGAAATAAAATCAAAACAAAAGAACGGACGAAAGTTATAACTGTTATACAAATAAAAAAAAAAAAACCATTAATAAAAGATAATATACTACGTTACTTAAAAACCGAAAGCCAAAAAGATATAGTGTAACAAATAAATAACAACAAGTATAATAAATCGATCTAAATACATCCAAATATATAAATAAACTAACAACCGATTACGATATACTAGCCGTTTAAAAAACAAAACAAAACAAAAACAAATAAAGATAACCAACCTAAATAGATAAATTAAAAACTGTTCCCACCTAAATAATAGTCAGAAAAAACCACAAATTCAACAAACAGATTTAATCAATGACAAATAAACAAATATATAAGATAAAAAATAAAAATGAAAATAAATAAAAACAAGCAAAACAATTTGACCCAAATAAATAAGCGAACAAGCGATTTCCGGTAATGACGGCCATTATAGACTACCAACAATAAGCTATATAAACAAATTTTTACTACGTTAACCAAAAACACCGATCAAAATAAAAGAATAAATAAATAAATATATAAGATAAAAAATAAAAATAAAAAAACAAACAAAAAACAAGCAAAACAATTTGACATAAATAAATAAACAAATAAGCCACTTCCGGTAAAAGTAACCGCCAAAATAGACTACCCATAATGCACCACTGACCCTTATATAAATAGCCGAGAAAAATAACAGCACTAGTCGCCTGACGATTGCACTAGCATGAAACAGACTGTCGCCTCTAAGTGCTGACTTCCATGTCCACTTTTATATTTACACACGCTCTATCTCTGATATTGAGCACTTTACCCCATAAATATAGCACACTTTAAGACTATATTTCTGCATATTATATATATTATATATATATTATATATATATATATTATATATATAATATATATTATATATATAATATATATTATATATATAATATATATTATATATATAATATATATATATTATATATATATATATATATATTATATATATAATATATATTATATATATAATATATATATATATATTATATATATAATATATATATATTATATATATATATATTATATATATTATATATATTATATATATAATATATATATATATTATATATAATATATATATATATATTATATATATAATATATATATATATATATTATATATATATTATATATATAATATATATTATATATATAATATATATATATATAATATTTTATATATATATATATATAATATTTTATATATATATATATATATAATATTTTATATATATATATATATATAATATTTTATATATATATATATATATATAATATTTTATATATATATATATATAATATTTTATATATATATATATATAATATTTTATATATATATATATATATAATATTTTATATATATATATATATATAATATTTTATATATATATATATATATAATATTTTATATATATATATATATATAATATTTTATATATATATATATATATATAATATTTTATATATATATATATATATATATATAATATTTTATATATATATATATATATATATAATATTTTATATATATATATATATATATATATAATATTTTATATATATATATATATATATATATATAATATTTTATATATATATATATATATATATATAATATTTTATATATATATATATATATATATATAATATTTTATATATATATATATATATATATATAATATTTTATATATATATATATATATATAATATTTTATATATATATATATATATATATAATATTTTATATATATATATATATATATAATATTTTATATATATATATATATATATAATATTTTATATATATATATATATATATAATATTTTATATATATATATATATAATATTTTATATATATATATATATATAATATTTTATATATATATATATATATAATATTTTATATATATATATATATATAAAATACACTTTTAAGGTATGCTATATTTAAGTGTTCAATATTAGGAATAGGGCTTATGTAGACACTGAAGATATCACAGAGCATGATAGCCTGTTTCAGGCTTGAAGATTGAATTCAAGCATGAGACACTGTTGCTGCTTGGTGTTGACCTGTGTGTCCACATACACAATGGTGTCAGAAATATGGTCAAAAAATTTAAATTTAATTTTCTAAACACCATATGCTATGATGAACAATTAAATACATCAGTTTCTTGGACTTTAAAAATAGTCATGTTCTTCAAATTGACAGAACACGTATGTATAGACAATTCATATATGTACTGGAACCAAACATTCCATTATCTTCTTACATAATATTCAAGCAAAGATGATCTCTTGGAAGCAATAAAATCTATAATGTTGAAGATAAAACCGTAGAAAAGTTAATAAAAACGGTAGGTTATAAAATGTCAGTGTTCATCTTAATGTTAATTTTTATCAAAGTTGAAACTTCAAAAATGTGGAAACGGGAAAATACTTGACAGTTTCCTTACAAAAAACAAAAAAAAATACTTAATGTGTCAAAGGTTATAATTGTGGTTCAGTGAGGATTGCACTTAACTGCAATATTAATAGCAGCTCATCTTGAACTTTATATTAATTTAGGACTATTGAGAAAGTCGGCAGCAAAAGTTTAAAATCTTTAGTCCCAAAGTTTCAAATGAGACACCAGGTTGAGGATTAAAACACTAGTGTGTGATTTGCTTTCTTTATGGCATTTATCCTATGCATTTAACTATTCTGTTGTAAGTATGAATAGAACTTTTCTACTTTAACAAGTCTTTTTACTTTAGCATATGATCTATGAGATGAGGACATTGACCACTGATACAATGTGCTGTTTATTCTTTCACCCTCTTGACAGGGTAGAAATTAAGATACCAACTTATTGTCTTGTCTTTGTTATTGCAGCTGACTATGAACGTAACCAGGAGGAGGAACGCGAGAGCAGGATGGGTGTGTCCAGCACTGGCGGCGGCGGCGGCGGCGGCGGCGGCAGCAGCAGCAGCAATAAACGAAAGCGCGAAAGTAGCGGTGGGTCACATTCCAAAAGCAAGAGCTCTAAACATAAGTCTCCAAGCAAACACAGTTCCTCTTCAAGACATAGCTCATCTAAGCATTCAACTCCTCCTAAGAAGAAGAAGAAGAAGTAATAATGATTTGGATACCATTGAAGAGACAGAAAAAGAGAGAGAGAGAGAGAGAGAGAACAGCAAAAAATTGTTTGGGTGGGGAAAATTGCAGGTGGTTAAAACTTCAGGGAAGAAAATAGTTCCGTTAAAAAAAAAAAAAAAAAAAATTAAGTTTCATAAAAAAAAAAAATGAAATTTTGATAAGACAGCAGTAAATAAATGCAGAATACCTGGAGAATTCAGAAAAAATAAAATGAATAAAAAAATCACTTTCTTTTGTTCATCTCTAAAAAAAAAAAAAAAAAAAAAAAAATTATATACAAACGACGAATTTGGGATAAGACGGGAGACAACTAAGAAAGAGTTGTCTGTCTTGGCCAGTCAGTTTCGATTGGTTCTATATTTGTAAAGAAATGATTGAACATTCATATATGGCCGGACAGTTAAACGGACACAAAAAGTAAGTTAGAAAGAAACAACTATTCTGGACATGTATGGTTTATTTTATTTTTTCCCATATGCACTTCACCGTAGAAATATTGAAGACAAATGATTGAGACTTAAAACACATGTTTTACAAGTTGTATTGACTGACACCTTTAAAAAAAAAAAAAAAAAACTTAAAAATCACACTCTTAACACAAAACTGACTGATTACTTTTGTCAATTAGGATTCTACCCTTCTCAATGAGAAGGGTCCCTATTTTTTTCTTCTCTCCATTCTATCATAAAATATTGAGGGTGGGAACATTTTTTTTTTCTCTCAAGGATTTACATTTATGTTTTAAGTTAGAAAAAATAAATAATAATAAAAATGACATCATGTAGAAAGATTAGATAATGAAGTGTTTTTTTTTTCTTCTTCAAACAGCCTTCTCCTCCCCCCTGTTGTTAATAGCTCCTGAATGTGAAGGCCTTGTCAGAGGCTAAAAGTTTGGGGAACTTAGTTTCTTTAAAAGAAAGAATAAGATATAATTATTTCTTGGTGAAGAGATTTCTGGAATATTTGAAACATGGACAATCTTTGGCAGATGAACACATTGATTAAGCTGTTCAAATTCTTTTTGTGTCTTGGGTTTCATTGAAAAGTATGACAGATTTCTGGAGACCCAAGGTGAATGTAAATGTTATTTAGAAATCTTTGTAGACAAAACCAATTTGATCTAGTGTGTGCATGCATGCATTTTTAATTATATCTACACCACCAGTCCCTATTACTCTCAATTTCTATTATTTGCTTATTGATATATATATATTTGTCTAAGGGTTTAGAGGTTCTTTTCTCTTCAGAGTACACATACAGAAGGCACCTCTTCTTTCTGCCTTTTTCTTTCTTTATCAAGGGCATATTTTTTTATGGCTGAATTTTGGTAGACAGTTTTTTTTTTTAATCCTGATTGTGACAAGTGATTTTAAGATAGAAAAATTAAATGCAGGAAGTACATAATCTTAACCAATAATGAAATATTTTTACGTATGTTGTATGTCACTATTCATTGTATTTGAAATAAATTGCAAAATATGAATTAGTCATTCTAACATATTAAATATTATATTAATTTAGCATAAAAATAAATTAAACTTAGATTAAAATAATACCTAGTATATTATATTTTAGGGTGGATTTTGAGAAAAAAAGATAGCTGCTTTCCTAAGTAAGATGTCATTAAGCTTCTCTCGATGTTTGTTTTTTTTTTTTGTGTTCCCCTTGTCTCTTAAAGTGGGGTGAAATTGTATACCAATGCAAGGTTCATAAATTGACTCTGAAAAATAGATGGGAAGATTTGAAATGCTAATTTAAATTTTCAGTTTTCTATACAAGAAAGAAATTTGATTTTTATGTATTAAAGTTATTTTTATTTTTTTTTATTTTTATTTTTTTTAATTCATCAAACCAGATATCTTTTGTAACTGAACGCTTAAGCACTTCACACCCATTTCTCTTTTGTGTGCATATTTTCTCTCTTCATACATATCATCTTCAGATGGTTTAATGTTCATTTTTATCCCCATTATGATTTAGGGTTAAATTTATGATTTATTGCATACTCTGACTTTTGTTAATCATAAAACATTTGCCTTTTCAAGCATTTGAGAAAAAATTGTTTTTTTATTGGCTTGTAAAAGTTAAAAAAAAGAAAAAATATCACCGATATTCGGCTATATTTCCTAATATTTCAAGTGACATTTTCTTTTCTTGATACCATTGATTCAGTTATGTGAATTGCGGAGGAGGAAACTTGAGTCTTAAGCCAGACGAATTCTCAAGAAGGTATAAAATATATTGTTCAGATTTTTTAAAAGGAAGATTGTCATTAATTTTTGACTACCTATCCCTTTCCCACTTATAATTCTTTGGCTATTTTACATTCTATTGGGATTGAAATGCTTATTGATCAGAATGTAAAATGATCTGAGCATTGTTATAAAAAAAAAGGTGAATGGAAAATTAAGAATTAATAAAGCCATAATATTGAATGTACATCTCAAACTTGTATGCCAATATAAATCAACAGAAAAGTTCTTAAATGTGGAATGGAAAATTGAAGCAGTTTTCAGTGAAACTTTTGTAATTGGAAGATATTTTTCTTAGCTTAATCTTGTCCCTTCACATCCCATCTTTTTTTTCTATAAAAACAAGTTAGAATATTGTTTTTGAAAATTTCATTTACAAAAAAAATAAAGAAAAATTGGGAATTATTGGAAAAAATTCATTGACTGCGTTTTACTGTGTGTATGCCTCTGGTCGACAGACCTACCACCAACCAATCCACTCACCCACCATATGCATTTCATGTATCTATTATATTTGTATACATGCATGCAATACTGTACATTGTATTTGTACATACATACATACATACATACATACACAAATAAAAGTCCCCAAAATAGAAGTCTTTGTATATTGCATTTCTCCAACAATATTTGTGTGAATTGCCATTAATTTTTCCACTGTAGTCTTTCTTGGATGTCACTTCATGAGTAATGTGGTGATGTTGAACAGTTGTCATTCCATATCTGTCTATATTTCTGAGATGTATTGTAATTATTTACATTGTTTGGACTGTTGTCCTCATCTTTGTTGCCATATTCACAACGTTTTGGCCATTGTACTCTCTGACCTTCTTCAGGTGATTGGAATTTCGAACTGATCCTTTTATTTCAGCCACCAGGGTAGATTGTTCTAGTTCCATGTGCCATGCTTTTTTTTTGGATGTCTCAGTTATCTACCTTTAATGCAACTTTCCAAGTTTTTGTTCATCATTGCAGTAGCAAGGTATTGAACTTAGAACTCTGGGTCAAGTCACTGGATCCAACCAATACTTTTATCCACTGGGCCATATCGTGAATATGGCAACAAAGATGAGGACAACTGTCTGAGTGATGTAGTGTAAATAACTGCAGGTATGTATTCAAATCGGTAGTTAAATTTTTCTAATAGTAAGACATGAAAGATATCGGTCTTGATCTTAAATCAAAAAGTTTTGGAGAAATTAAAGTCCTTAAAACCAAGAAAAAAATATTTGTATCTCATTGTATACTCGAATGTGATCCTCCTTTTATTTGCAACAATGTATCTTTGGGATCCACGAAAATAGTTCCTTCCAGTTCATCATTACTGTAGAAAATATGGCCATGAAAAATTTGTCATCATTTGTAGGTGACAAATCCACAAGGGACTTAACTTTTCACACCAAAATGCGTACATTAAAATGGGCCTGCAAATTGAACTTGCCATTATATACCACCTGGCTTACTGAATTCATGAAATGTCCTTTTATCTGCTGGGCCATGTATACTTAAGAACATCAGTGAACGAAATAAAGGGTTCAGTTTGAAATTCCAATCACCTGAAGAAGGCTGGAGTGTACAATGACCGAAACGTGAATATGTGGACAATGTAAATAGATGTCATTCCTTTATGCCCAGCATTCTTTACAGCTGATAAACCTCATTATATGAATGAGAATATCAAATATTGTGCATCAAAGAAAAGATGTCTTCAACAGTTCTTGGAAACTGAAGGTCAGAGGATACAAGAGTCAAAACGCTGAAAAACAGAAAAGTTGAAGCTCGTCTGACTGAATCAATGTATGAAATCTTGTCATATGTGTCTGCCTATGTTTATGAAACAAGAAAATAGTGTATGCCAAAAAATGTTATTCATCAATCTGTTTTCAACCCTGACAGACTATACATCAAAAATATTTGTAGGTAATCAATTACTTGATGAGACACTTGGTTGGTTTTTGTCATGTATCACCAAAACCTAATGTAAAGGATTTTCTCTTCTTGGTAGGAATTTAAAAAAATATCTTTATCAACCTTTTTCTCGGTTTAGTACTTCTGGTTTTCCTCAAAGCTTATGTATGTATGTATGTATGTATGTGTCTGACTGACTGACATAACCAAGTTTAGAGAGTGGGGATTTTGAATGCAAGCAAACATTCAACAACTTTGAACTATTGCCTTTCAAAGCATATTTGATGGCATATAAAACTCCAATTTATGTTGTAATAGTATGAAGTATTGCAAAATTAAGCTAGGAACAAATTCTAGTACTCAAACATTTGATCCTGTGGATCAGCAAGGTTTGAAAGTGATTAAAAACAATAAGTTTTGGCATATTTTTTTTCATATGAACGATAGTGCAAGGTCCATGCTTACCCTGATTACCCTTCTCTAAGAAAGTTGAGACTCAACACAAAAAAAAAAAAATTCTTAGTAGGCTACTAGTTCAGTGAACTGTCCCCCCCCACCAAACAAAAAAACAATCTTCCATTGTTCTATCATGGCTGTTGACATCCTGTTTTTTTTTTTTTTTTTTCCAATCACAATTAGCAGTTCTACTCTCAATGAGGGTCCATGCAAGTTCATGCCAGACCTCAAGAGAAAGTTATACAAAATACCAGAGATGAAAGCTCATTAGAACAGATTCAGAGCCTTTTGCTTTTTCTTTTTTTTCATGTATAAGGATGCAGTTTCGAAAATTATCTTCCATTCTTCAGTAAACTAATTTTTTTTTTTTACATTTTGCTTTTTAATCTTTTCTTGTCCTCCCCCTCTTTTTCTCTCCATATCTTATTTTTCTGATTCGTTTTATCTTTACTTTTTTTCGTTGGAGCAAAGAAAGATATAATCAAACTAATTAGAATATTAAGAACATTGGCTAAAGATATTTGCTAATGAATGTAGAGCTATATTTGACGAACTGATGACTAGAGTAGAGGTTGTGCTCTTCATAGAAATAGTCAAACAATACGACTTAGTAGAGAACGGGGCTGAGGTGTAATATTTTGGATTTTTACTGTAAGCAAGACGATTATAGTTTTCTCTAAAATAATGGTGTACTTTGTTTACATAATAAAACCCTCGCCCCCAGAAAGTTAATAAATACTGATATTGTAATTTGAAAACCTCACAATATATTGCTTATATTATAAACATTTTACCAACATTGGTTGTTTAATAACATCAATCTTTATTGTGAAAAAATGACTTGTATAAAATCTGACTTTATTACGTTTAACTTCGCCTGACTCATGACCACAAGTGTGCGATATCACTACAGTAGTAATTCTCTGCCAGATGAACTTGTTAACGGTTGCTCAAAGGTGAGACATTTAAATTTTAAACAAATTTAAGCAGCGGTCAACTGTTTCCTGGTCCCAATGTAACAAACAAACGTCATTCAACCTTCTCAACAATGTTTTTCCCGCCTAAACTTTGTCTAATTGGAAAAAAAGGACTCTGACCCCCCTCCCTCCAGCTAAGCTTGCAATATCTCGTCATCTTTAACTATATAGGCTTTTCAGAATTTGAGCATTGTTTGCAATCATTATTTCAGAAATGTTATTTATTGTGCATCTTATAGATTCTGTTGCTGTTAAAGATTGAAGAATGTCTTAAATCTGGTGATGGCTTACTGATGGCAGATGAAGAAAATAGTATATCTTGCGATAGCAAGGGAATTTTTGAGAAAGAAAATGGAATTTTAGTTGTTTGTAGATCTGTATCTTCTCGGCAAGACTCATTGCGCAATTTTTCTCAAAATGTGGACATACTGGAAATAGTCGATATTTTTGTCATATTTTACAATGCTACCGATAGTGAAGTGCGCCATTTTTTTTCTTACTGACTCGTAGATTTTCACTGAAAAGGAAAACCTTTTACAGGTCTGCATTTCTACAAAACTGTTTTGTTGACACCCCTGTATAGTGCTTAATATTGGATCATCTACTGCCATTCAACACTTCTATCAGTACTGTTTTTATGCCATTCTTAACGTGCATTGGAGCGATTTTTTTTTTTTTTTTTACTAACAAGATAGCAAAACTTACAAGCATGGAAGACAGCATTCTCATAAAGGTTTTCCAAAATTGCGTTGGAGTTGACAAGTTTGTGCTACTTTAGAGCTTGTCTGAGCGAAACAGCAAAGTCATAGTTGCTAAAATTTATTCAAAATTACAGTTGACATTGAACATCTTATTGTAAGTTGCAATAATTTTTGTTTAAATATCGACTTTTTCTTTGTCTAAACGAACATATAACAACTGTAATCAACTGAAATCTAAGTTCATCTGCCATGTTGCTTGAGGCGTTACACTCAAGTGATACTTGGAAATATCCATCCCCAACTTAAATCCTTTAGAAGTAAACAAATCACGTGATGGCAGGTTTACATATTAAGGTTTGATTGCATGTTGATTTTCAGACTTCATGGATAAATTTGTGCGTGAGTGTGTACGCATGTTACATAGACAGTGCTCTTCTCCAAGTATATAATCTACACCCATTAGTAAATCAGAAGGAAATCGTAAAAATAAATCGACCAAAAACGCTGCTATCAACAACGCTCAATAGTGATTTTCCAAGCGTAGCTCAGAGTATGGGGCACTCCGTGAGGATCGAATTCACTACTCGCTAACCATTATACCACCTCGAGGTGCCCATCAACGTTCAATAGGATGAACAACATTCGGATATATTTAACTCACTAATCGTGATATTTTTTTTTACCGGGCCTACCCAAGAGTAATGGGTAACGAGCTAATTTCAAAGGCGACGATATGCAAGATTAATTTAAGTTTACTAAATTTATAGAGACGACGTCGTCATCAGCTTGTCCATTGTTGCTCGTTGCTGTCGAGTAAGTTGATGTCCATATTTTCAGAGTCGTTAGTCAAGTGGATGGGGCTTAAAACGATCAACCAGCAACAGCAAGGAGATAACAATTCTTGTCCATCTTATTCAAAGACATCCACACGGTTTCCTTTGTGAATGTTTTTCACTGAGGAAATCATAATCAAATTGCATCCATAGAAAATTTCCCTGTATAATCCAAATATGTCTTCTGTTGACTATATTTAAATGGAGAACGCTTTCCAAAAAAGTGCTGCCCAACCTTTGTGTTTAACCCTTTGTCTTGCAATTGGATTGGCAAGAGGAGGAAATCCAATACGGAGTGTGGTAAATGATGTTGCCTATTTCCTGTGTCTAAGAGCTTCGGTTCAAGTATAAAGTTCTAAAAGGGAACAAATACAAATAAGCCACAGAAGACGTCAAAACATCATGAAGAAAGCAAAATAAAACAAAACAAGATTCTTCGAATATAAAAAAATGTACAATGAAAAACAAATGAACAAGAGCCAGTGTTTGTGACAAAAGTGTAAAAAATCGGATGAATGAAATGCAATATATGTAGAGAAAAGTCAAGTGAAAACGGTATTAACACCTAAAAGGAAGAGGATAAGTTTACAATAGGCTACAAAATAAATAATGAAGTTTGGATGAAATTGATATTCAACGATGAATCGTAAATCCGCATTGTTAACTTTTGTCTGATACAGTTCCATTGAAATATATAAAGATGATTTGCCTGAAGAAAGCAAGTAAATTTATTCATCCATTTATCATGTGACGTTGCATGTCAGGTAAATGACCAAGCAATATCACAATAGTTATCTCAACAATCAATGCACAAGTATACATTGAAAAGTTGGTCACTTCTCTCATTTCATCGATAAAAAATAGATTTACACGTATGTGACGTCCTATACATATGGCAGCTGCTGATCCAGAGTCTTGTCCTGGTAGCGGCGCCACTTGAGACGCTGACCGCTGTGGTGTGATTCTGCAATCACGACACCGTATGTGAGTCAGTCTAACCCTGGGACACCCGCTGAAGTTCTGATCGCGACGACAGATGTGACACTCTAATCCTGCTGGTTACCACGGCATCGGATGTGAGATTCTTATTCTTGTCTTGGTCACGACTGATGTCTGATTAGATAAGGCATCAGCCTTGTCGCCCCCAGCTCGCCTCCAACGTCTGGTTACCGAAGCAACTACTTAGATCTCGGTCCAACCTTAGGTTGACAAGATCAATCAGGCGTCAGGCCGTAGTGCGAGCCGAATCCGAGTCAAGGCTGATGCTGCACAAATGAATGTAGAAGAAAAAAAAATAAAGGAACAATCCAAGGAGTTCAAATGTTGTTAAGGAATAACAATTTACTTTCTATCTGTTTGTTGGATACAGTGGCACGTCTCTCTCTCTCCCAGCCCACGTCTCTGGATTGTGACACTTCTGCGTTTCTTAGCGAGTTTTAGTATCTTAAGTTGTGTTTCAGTAAACGGCTTTTGGCATCTTCAATCGATGTTTGCTAAAACTGGCCTTGGTATCTTCAATCGATGTTTGTTAACTGGCTTTGGTGAAAAAAAAAAAATCTAAGTCGGACTTCACTGAACTGTTCTTGGCTAGAAGTCTAAGTCGAAAGGCGTGGAATTCGTGCGGTCACCTGCTGCAAGGCTTATTCTTAACTGCCAACTGCAACTGTCGAACTCTCGAACTGGAACTCTCTGGAACTGTGACTGGCTGGAACTCTACTGAATGAACGCCCGGGGACGTTCGTTTATATGGAGTCGACCAAAACCCGGTGTAGGGCCAGACGCGGTCTGGGTTCTTCGATAATTTCAAATCCCCAATAAGGATTTTCTTTGTTTTCGGAGAGGAAAATTTATCACTTTCCATTTTTGGAAATCTATCGCTCATTGTTTAGAGGGGTTCTCCCCCTTTCGTGAGGAGAGGTCGGAGGAGAATTACCCTCCTAAGACACTTCCTCTTCATACCGGTACCTCATGCCAAACCCTTCGAGGGGCGTCAACAACAATTCCCTTCCTTCTCATACCCTCACATTCTGTGAGGAGAGGTCGGAGGAGAATTATCCACTTAGGCATATCCATTCTCACATTGGTACCTCACACTAACCTCCTCGTGGGCGTCAACAAGTTTCTCCTTCTTTACCATATTTTTCACCCCTGCCTATCACTTCATACTACCCTGGTGTGGATGTGGCTAGGCTGGTGCTAGCTTACATTGACACTCCAAGGGAAAAAAAAAGAAAGAAAAAGAATTATTCTTTTCCCCTGGTTATTCAAAATCTTTATGAACGCCACGTTGCCATAATTAAAAAAAATATTCCTTTCTGTTATCAACAGAATTCTTTAAGACCCCACTGAGTGTGCTCGTAGAATTCTTTTATCTTACTTTAGACATCTGGTAATTATCCAGCACATTTATTGCTGACTTTTTAACTATTGTAATCAACCTTTAACTGGGTGGTTTTCATTTGACGAACAAAATCCCTTTTCCTTTTCTCGTTTCAACTGTCCAGGTGACCATTTCTGGCGACAGAAATCCTTCGTCGTATTCACAGTTTTTGTCCATATCAATATTTTTTTTTCGCTTAATTCGCTTAATTCCGTCTTTCTTGTTAACCGAATTCCGTTGACCCTCTTTTTCCAAACGCAGTTGACCAACATTCGAAATTTCGAGTGCTAACCATACGTGTGGACAAAACCGTTGTTCTTATCAGGATATTAATTAATGTTGACAGACCTGATATCCGCTTTCCTACGACTTTCCGCTTTTCCGCATTGCAAATGAAAACAAATAAAAAATTAATTAATCAATTAACCACCGTAGCTAAATAGTGTCACACGTAGTTATTAGGTGAAGTTTAGTCCGACAGTTTCACTGTATCATATTGACTCTATGTAATTAATTTTAATTACTGAATTAAGTGCAGTGACGGGGAAAGAGATTATGCTGAAAAATAATGTGTAAAATATTTTTCATTAAAAAGAAAGATTAAGAGATGCGGAAGAGAATAACTTGTCGGGGTTACCTCCTCCTTAGTTCCCTAATTCTTCACCAGGGGTCTCTCTTCCTATACTATAAATACTGGGAAACTTCTTGCCTCTTTCTCTTTCTCCCTCAGGCCTCCTGCTGAATCCCACCTCGTGTGGTGGTGAGGTAAATCTCTCTTTCTTCTTCATTTCAGCGACAAGATGTAAACTCTTGGAAGGTCAGCGTCTCTCATTTCTGGGAAAACGCTATGAACATTACAAACATACACGTACGTACGAACATTCACCAAAATACGAACATTTACCAAAGAACAAACACAATGTTCACACACACAAAAATGTTATGTCTATGTGCCTTGTAATTTGTTATATATAGCTGTCTTGTTTGTCTTCTTTCATCCTCGGCTGGATAAATTAAGTCCGCCAATTTTCATGTAGTTGGGCCTTTTAATATTCTACTAGTAGTTACACACGTGTTTCTAATACAACAACACGTAAATACACACACGGTCCTCTACAAACTAAATGAATAAACGAAAGAAAGATTAAAACTAAAAGAAATAGAGAGCCGAAAAGTGTAAAAAGTAAAAAAAGAGGAATGAAAAAAAATTTCTCAGAATGAGAAAATATGAATGAAAGAAATAATATGGCCTCGAGAAAAAGCGAGTACATCGAATCTTTGGCTGTAGTAGCCAATCAATATGAGTTTTTTTTTCAAATGAAAAAAGATAAAGTGAGGTTCATGACATCAGAAAGGAACATGACATATTTAGAGTGAGTCATAGTATGAACACGTATTTATTATGTCATTTCACAAGATGAGTACCTGAACACACACACACACACACACACACACACACACACACACACACACACACACAATGACTTCGAATGCCCATAGTTTTGAAATTAATATGAACTCACACCGGATCTATGATTTATACGTGATATTTTCAGTAGCGGATTTCTCATCTTATCGCTTCATGTTTCAAGCTTTTATTGTCTCCTTTATTTATCGATTTTGGCGCCGTTGTTGATGCACTTGTATAGAGTGTGTTTTATGGTGTAAACTCTCCACTCTCTTTCTCTTTCTAAGCAGTTCCTTATTTCTTTTTTTTTCTTCCCAGGTTACCTGAATTATCACTCTCGATCTCGTCCATTGCACCAACTGTGTGTCTCAAACTCTTATTCTTATGCCTGGGCCTCTTATCAACACAGACGACAAATATAAAATTCAGTATGTTAGTAAATAATATGAATGCAAACCCCAAATGACGAGATATCTTGTGAGAAACATGTTTTTGCCTAGAGCTGATGAGATATATAACTAGTTTTGTTGTACCGAAAATAATGCAGTTTAATTTTCCGCCTTAGTAGCCAACTGTCTACGTATTTTCTGGAGGTGAGAATATTTATGCATTATGTTGGTAAGTAAAGGAAGTTTGCGATATTTTTGAAAGTTCTAGTTTTCGTACACTGGATAGAAGGTGACGAAAATAATGACTGTTCGGGAGTATTTTGCGAATATGACGTCAAATCTGGACATGGATAGCATATAGGAGCTTTAAGAGAGAAAGTTTTCATGACTCCCCCCACCACCAAAAGATACTTTAGGGAAAAAATCTGCCATACTCAATTGTTTAAGTATATTCGAATAAATATACTTATATATTATTAGCTTCTGCGACTAGATTTGAAACCTGGCTTGAAGTTAAAATGCACTTTTTTTATTGTCACCTAACTTCTCTCTCTCTCCCTCTCTCTCACGCACACACACATGCGCGCGCACACACACACACACATACACACGAGATAGAGTAAGAAGTTATTTTTATTTTTGTCGGTTTTTATGATCAGAAAAAATCCTGTCTACTATGGGGACGAGTTTTCTTTCTTCTGCGTGAGTTTGTAGTAAAACCTCGGCATATAATCTTACAAAATATTACTTGGTAGTAGTGTGGACGTTGTATATTTTTAGGAATTATCTCTAAAAATGGATATCGTATCACTAGATTAGTTACAGTGATAACACTTTCTTCTGTAAAATGTAAGTGACGTTTAGATTTAGATTATAAAGCCTGGTCTATTTTTCTAACATTCGAATAACTTTGAAATCAAAGAGTAATAACGAATTTTTTTGTAGCAGTGTTATCTCCGTATCTCTCAACAATTCATCAGAATTGAAAGAATTTACAATCTTCACTTGTTTGAAGACACTGATAAATTATCCTTCCAGGTTGCCGCCATTTTGGAATTATTCAAGGTTTCTTAAACAAGTGGATAAATTAGAGATTTAATGAATTTAATTACAGGATGTTGAAGGTACTTTAACCTCTAAGACGAATCCAGTAAAATTTTGGTAAAATGAAAGCAATGGTACAAAAAAAATAAAGAAACATAAAAAGAACATGCAAAACCGAGTGGGTAATTAAAGACTTTTACTCTGGCTTTATATAAATGGAAAAGTGTTTCTTTCTTTTCTTTTATTCAATACGTTTTTCTTTTTTTCTTTTTAGTATTTCGTCTTTCTTTTTTTCCGTTTTCATTCCTTTCGTTTCTTTATTTATTCTTTCAGAATTTTTCTTCCTTATTTTTTTATTCTTCCTCATTCATCTTTCTTTTACTCTTTCCTTTTGTTTTTTCTTTCATTTTTTTATTATTTCGTTTTTCTTTTTTTTTTCTTTGTCTTTTTCTCATTATTCCTTCGTTTCTGATCTTTCTTTCTTTGATGTGAAAGTCATTCTTTGATTTAAGAATTTAAATAACGGCACTATATTGATTCTCTGTCGGATCGAGCAAAAGGTTTAAATCTTTGCACTCAAATTTCAGATATTTTTCAGGTACTCTTGACTTACAGGACAATTGCAGTTTATCTTGAAAAACAAGACACAAAATCAAAAGAATCATTCAAGTTCTTATGAGGAATTTAAGTGGAATAAAGATTTATGGGAAGGAAGGCTGCCAGTGTCCATGGGTAAACAGAGACACTGTTTTACTAATCCCGTAAATGATTGGTTCGACATTTAGTTATTGTGAGTTATTTAGAAAACACATGAACTCATAAATTGTTGTTCCGAACTTACCAATTACTGATGGATATTTTGTGACGATAGAATGTATAATAATATATGTAATAATAGAAATAGTGAATGCATCGAAATTTCTTCAAACAAGATTACAAGAATGAATATATAATTATTACATTTAATAACTCATTTTATTGTCTGAGGAAGAATAAAAAAGGGGTGACTTAAGGTACGCTTTTAGAAATGTGCTTATCCGTACGTTTATATAAATTTCATATGCAAGATTGTGAGAGATATCTCGAGAAAAGTTCTTTGTTGCTAGAATTATAAGATATACTTGTGTATAGTCATATAGGCTTAGAGCAGGGATTCTCAAACAGTGGGATTTTAGGATTTCGGAAATTGGAACCACAGATTGGCAGACTTAAACTGTTAGTTTTCTAGTATTACATTTATAATTATCTTTGACACTTTTTTGTTTTTTATTACAGACTTTGGAGCCCATCATGAATATCAAAAAAGAGGGTAAGATTCGTCATATATTCAATATGGATTCACATTCATCATCATTAATGAAAGAGAAAAGTTTCAATCTGTTATTTGTAGTAAAGCTTTATCAAATGATTCGATGAAACCGACAAAGTTGAAGCAAAAAATTTGCAGAATGTGCATTCTCAACACAAGGACAGAAACATTATTGAACGTCATGAAAATGGTCTCAAAAGGATGAAATTGGATTCAACAGGGACATTCCAAGGAACAAACCAAAGATTACTGAAGATTCTTAGCACGTAGCACTGGAGATGGCAAAGCAGAAAAAAACATACAATTGGAGAAACTTTGATCAAACCTTGCTCTTTCAAAATGGTGGAAATTGTGTTGGGAAATGGACTGTGAAAAAAAGCCTTGTGGTGTATTTACTATCAAACAGTATTTTCAAAGGAGGATAAGCGATATGGCCACAGACAGCAAGAATGAAGCTATGCAAGAGATCAAATCTGCAGCATTTAGCCTTTTTTTCAATTCAACTCGATAAATTAACTGGTGTATCATCGTATTATTTAAAGGAAGAATTTCTCTTTTGTTCTCTTCTTGAAACAATTAGCGAGGAAACTGATATTTTGCAAAAGGTTTCGTTTTTTCCTTTAATCAGAAAATATTTTGTGGGATAATATATGTTGGTGCTGTACAGATGGAGCATCAACTATATTGGGGGAAAAATCAGGATTTCAATTTTTGTGTGAAAAAGCGAGCTCCAAAAGTAAAAGGCATTCATCGTATGATCCATCAAAAACACTTCAGGCTCCACTGGGGAAAGTTTTGGATTAAACAATTCAGATTGTGAATTTTATCAAAGGAATAACTCTTAACTCATGACTTTTCAAGCAGTTATGCATTGACATGGATGCAGGCTATCATATACTTCTTTTCCGTACAAATGTTCGAATCCTGTCAACAAGAAATATAACTGAGCGAATATTTGAGCTTAGAGATGACTTTAGATTATATTTAGTTTAGGGTAAGATGGAATTTTTTGCCTGGCTAAATGATGAGGAATCCTGCACCTTGCCTATTTGGTTGATATTTGAGTAACTGAATAAACTGAATCTTCAGATGCAAAGAAGGAATACAAATATAATATAATTTGTGGATGCCTTGAAAGGGTTCATGAGCAAGTTTGAAAATTGGAAGAGAAAGGTTAATATAAAAAATGTTGCAATTTTTGAGAAGCCGTCATCCGTTTTTTATGTTGGTGGTGAAGAACAAGTGCTTCCAGTATTGGCAAAAACGACATTTTGCTGCATCTGACAGCACTGGAATTTTTCCTGACCTCAATGATGATGAGTTGGATTTAGTGCGAAATCCATTCAAATTGTCAGTTTAAAAGGTTCCTGATGATTGTCACGATGAATTTTTGGAGCTAAAAACTGATTCAGGACCTGATGATTTATGGGGAGTAGAATAGGGGCCTGTGCGACATGAAGTATTTATATCGAATAAATATATCCTAAGATATCCCCGGGGTCAAACTTTGAGCCCCCGATGTCCTAGTGGAATTGGTCAGGTTGCTTGTGGGATGCCAAGTTGTGGTAGCGACTAAGGGAAGATGGGAATCCTTGTAACCACGGTAGAGCCAGCAATTGATTAGGTAAGGGGCGTTGAGGGTGTGTGTTTTTCTCCTGTGGTGGGCAGCCAAGAGCAGGAGGAGATGGAGATGGTGCAAGCTGAGTTTTGACACACAGAGGCAGATGAGCAATAACAGTAACTATAGGAAATTAATGGTCGTAAAAATTGTGAAGATCTTTTCAAATTAATCTGATAAAATGCAAGTAAAAAGCAATTAATTGATTGTTTGAATAAATAGGGTGATAATGATCCATTTGTGTTGTGTCACTGTGAGTGAGAGAAGAGTGTAGATCATAGCTTATTTAATGTGTAAAAATTAAGTGGCAATGACGTGGCTCATTTATGGAATTGTTTGACGCTGTGGCATAGGGCTTTTGGCATGTATTGTGTATTTTTTGAACCAGTATATTTGTTTTCCAGTGATTTGTATGTAAATTCCGTGTAGTTTCAAGAGAACAGGCAAGGAATTTTGTTCTCCTCAGGAATACTGGATTGCAGAGGTGGTAGCTGCTGACCATTGTAATTTTAGAGGTCAAAGTTCACTGTTAGAGTGACTTGTATCCAGACTGGCGTCTGAGGTGTTGACCTTGGGTCATAGAAGCTAGTAACCAAGAATGGAGAAAGGATTTTCCGGTATTTTGTTTAAAAAATGTTTGTGAAACGTGAAAAAACTAGTCAAAATTTTGTTGTTTATGTTCATTTTTTTTAAAGATTAATGAGGAAGTCGTTTTTGATTGGTTAAAACTATCGTGGAAATGTTAGAGAGATAGAAAGTGATTTCAGGGAGTTAATATTTTATACCTCATACACAGTAGACGTGGTTATTTCGTGTCTCGAGGAACTTGCTCCGCAGTGGGTGTGATAGAGCGACCATACTATCTAGTTAAAGATGTACACGTCGACGTGTTTAAGAAAATATATAAGTTTCAGATTATTATTTTTTAGTGGCAGTGTATTTTGGCTCAGATCTTCTGACGCTGACCTTTAAGGTCAGTTGGTAGACAAAACAGAGGAAGTCGTTTTGGATGGGTTAAAACTCGCGTGGAAATGTTAAAGAGTTAGAAAGTGATTTCAGGGAGTTAATTTTTTTCACGACATACACAGTCGATGTGGTTATTTCGTGTCTCGAGGAACTTGCTCCCTAGTGGGGGTGATAGAGCGACTCTACTGGTTAGTTGACGTGTTTAATAAAATAGATAAGTTTAAAATCCCTTTTGTTACTGTTCCCTTTCATCTCTGGACTCCAAAAACATTTCAACTCACGGCCGGGAGCAGATGAGCGAGTGATGATACAACGTGATGGAATCGACCTCATCAACCAAAAGACCTCCCCATAACGAAGGGGGCTATGCAATACCACTGACTTGGAGCATTTGTATATTGAGTATTTTCTGTGTCGTGTTCAATGCGACATGTGGGTTGCAGAGAACAAAAACATCCCGCCGGGGATCAAAACGCGGCTTCTCTATAAGGCATCCGGTAATTAAGTGTGTGTGTGTGTGTGTGTGTGTGAGAGAGAGAGAGAGTCTTTTGCGCCATTTTCTTGATATACTACTTTTGGCAGTGCCATCTAGTGTTTGTTAGAAGAAATTCTTTGGAAGATAAGTGGTTTAATTCCACCATAAGTACGGTTGGTTTAAGAGCAGTGTAGATTCTAATCTAGAATATATTTTAACTCGTTATATTACTATAAACATGACTGTTTTGGGGAAGGCCTTATCAGGTTAAAGAGTTAATATTTGATTTGCCTTGATGTAATAATCATGGCTGGTTCGGAGGCGGAGTGTTGTGGCTCATCAGGAGAAATTAGTTTTTGTTTTGTCACACCGATAGAATCAGAGTTTGAATCACGAGTGTGAGACTTATCAAGAAATGATTTTTGCCTTGGTATAAACACAGGTTTTCGAGCACTCAGAGTATCCTACGCTACAGATGTATCTGAAATTCTAATCCGTTAATTTTCTCCATATCTATTGAAAGTGCAATGTTTCCGTCTGACCTTCCGTCCTGCCAATGACTCTGATTTCGCTACAAATACATTCGTGATGCTATAAAAAATAGAAAACAAAAATAAATATGGTCCAACGAAAAAGATTTAACAATCTTTTGTTATAGCCAGTATTTAGCCACGAGCACATTCATGTCTTTTTCTGCATCCAGGTCATTGCAAAATGTTAAACTTAATTCAGTAATACACATTTAACTAATAGCGCACATCTCATATCTTTAAATTATTTTTTAAACAAATATTAAATATGAATTAATATATTAATGCAAGTGTCCGATGTAGGGGTGCAAAGAAATGGTATGAGAAGGTTCGTTGAACTTCGGGTTGAATATGTGAAATAGTATTTCATGTTTCTTGGTCATTCTTCTTGGCCGTATCTCGCCAGTCGGTCCTTGATCAATTCTTACGCTGGTCGTTGAAGTAGCAGTCCCAGTCTGTGCTCTGCTCCGCCACGTTGTGCTTTTTGATCTTGGAAAGATCAAAGACTGAGTTGTCGTCAGCAATCGTAGCGTTGGTTCGAACCACAGCGAAGTTATGTCACAAGGAAAAAATAAACAATGTTTTTTTCAGACGAAATAAAAGAAGACAGGAAATTCTTCGGGTCAATTGTCAATGTGGTTTATATCGTTCTTTGTACAGAAATATTAATCCTCCCCATTTTAAATTCTATCGTGACACTTCGCTCATTTTAGCTAAGTCTGGAACAAGGCTAGAGTCGGAAGTTTTCTTTAGCAGCAAATCATGTGGGCTTCGGCAGCGTGGCCGTCTCTCGTCATCTTTTTCTTCAACTGTCTGCAACTGGTTTTGTCACTCCAGTGCTCTGCTTATATTGACCTCTGCCCAAACCCGGCAAGCGGACTGATGTGCTCAGTGTTTCCCTTGTCTTTCAACAAGAGTTCTTTGTTGCCTGGTTTGGGAAAATTAATTATCCTTCCAAATTTGTGAGATCCATTTTTCATGGGCAGTAGTCTCAGGCACTGATCTGCACCAGTAACTCCTTCTTTCTCTTATTTGTGTCTCGTACCATTACCTGCCAATAGGCGGAGGCAATCCTTCTGTCTCTCTTGGTATTTCACCTAAGTCTCTCCCCTTGGCTGTCATTTTGACAAATTCGATTTTTAAACCGCGTGGCGTGGCTTAGGTTCTGGTCATTAATTGTAATTATCGTTTTAATTTTCGTCAACAAATTTTTCCCAGCCTGGTCGTGTTTATATAATCAGAAATTTACGTGCTGTTTCCTCCGGCAGCTATCGCCATATTTTGTTAACTCAATCGTACTTATGAACCCTAGGATGGGTCTTTACATAAAGAAATTCTATTTCTCGATTTATTTACAATTTCCACTTTTTGATCAGTTTCTCAACTTTCGTTTTTGTCTTAAAAAATGACCAAATTTTATCTATCAACTTTCTTTTCCGGATGGTCCTTAGGAGATGTTTTCATAACTTCCACTTTAAGGCAGCACCATCAATCAATTGTCAGCCTCTTTGGTAATATCTTTCACCAAAACAACAAAGTTACTTTCTTCAATCCGTCTCTGTTTAAAAAAATAGACTTTCAAAAATCAAAGCAATTTCGCTTCTTTTCTTAGTTTATCGTTCCATTCTTTAACACTTTTTGTCGTCTTTTTCCAAGTTATATTTTAAATTTTATCCATTTCCTTCTATTTACCAGTGTCACATAGTGTCACATATATACTGCAACGTATACACAGTTATACATATTTGTTGCCGGATTAAATTGATTCAATTATTGCCGGAACATTGGTGGTATATCTGTAATAGAACTCTGCCTAGAAAAATAAGAACGA
Organism: Acanthosepion esculentum; assembly: GCA_964036315.1. Classification (NCBI taxonomy): domain Eukaryota; kingdom Metazoa; phylum Mollusca; class Cephalopoda; order Sepiida; family Sepiidae; genus Acanthosepion; species Acanthosepion esculentum. Next base: position 4,575,427 of record OZ038485.1, on the reverse strand, counting down.
GTCAGAGAAGGGTCATTTTACACGTGGAATATTGTATTTCATGAAGCTGATAATTCCTGATTCAGCTGATTTACTCCAATATCCATGCTTCTAATCACAATACACAAATGCAATTCAATATCTGTTTACCAACGCGCTAGTTTCTAGCTACCTACGCAGCTGATGTAAATATAATGCTTTCTACAATTCTCATAAAAATACAACTTCCCTTACTACCAAAAGATCCGTTAATAATCCAATACTGAAATGGAAGTAATATTTCAACAGCATAGAATTTTCCGAATATCCAGCTTTTATTCAGTATTTGTAAATTTATAATTATTTGTACTATTATCTTGATTTTTGTTGTTTCGATCAGCTGGTATGTTCTTCAACTTTCCTATTTTTACCTGAAATGAAATATTATCATTAATCCATTTTATTCGGACTATGTCCTCCATCTTTGCTATTTCAATCACAGTGTTTTACCCGGTCGGTTCTTCCGTCTTCCTCAGGTGTGCATCACACCTCGTAAGGTTTATTTATTTTTTAAATTTATTTTGACAAACTTTTCCTTAATGCTCAAATGATACAAATTTATCTAATGTAAAAATTTCATAAAAACGACATTGGAAAGAAAATGTGTCATTTCAAACTTATTCCCACAAATTGTGGTATATATTCAAATGTGAGCTACTGGTCATTCTTCTTGGCAGTATATATAGCCCAACGTTGGGCACCTCGAAGTGGTGTAATGGTTAGCAAGCTTGTCTCGTTAGAACAATTACGACTGAATAGTGAGTTCGATCCTCACTGGGTGCCCCATACTTTCGGCCTTGTGCCACATCTGAGCTACGCTTGGAAAATCACTATATAGCCCAACGTATATACAATTGTACATAAAAATATTCGATTTTTCGATTATTTTCCTTTTTTTTTTTATCAATCATCCTGAATTTGATTTGGTGACTTTTATTTATTCAATTAGTCAAACAGTTTAATACACGAATTAAGATTAATCTGATTAATTATTAATATTATTAATTATTTAATTTCCACGATTAGCAAGAATAGCTTTTGTAATTCAACTCCAAGTAAAGTAAAAAACAAAACAAAATGGCGGTAAAATAAATCATAAGTAAAATTTAGACATTTTATATTCCTACATGTAATGCTCAATATCACTATCGAATGCCCCTATAAAAATCGACTAACTGACCATATAAGAGAATGTTTGTTCATGCTTGAGCAATGAGGCTTCCCTCTGAGTGATTGCCAAGTTAAATTTCGCAAATGGCTTTCGAGATATTCGAAAGCGCTGGATAATTTCCAGTTAAGTCCCGGATTTAATTTATACGAAGCATTACTAAAATCAATAAAAGTTGAAATCTTACAAGTTTTAATCGCAGTTTAATTACTACAGCGTCCATTGTTTAATTGTATTTTCTTCTACTGTCATAAATGTGTATCACTATATAATAATTAGAGCGAATGGAATCATCGACTGTAATAGATTCAGATAGATAGTATAGACACAATGAGATATGACGATACACACACACACACACACACACACACACACACACACACACACACACACACACACACACACACACAAATTAACAAAATTAAGTCTGTAGGTTAACTGTCAGGGCCATTTATTGGGATTGGAACAACGCTGCAATTGTTATTACTTCTAGACAGATATATAACGGTTATCTCTTTGAAGATGAATTTTTATTCTGTCTCTTTTGAAAGAAATCTGATCTTCGTTTTGTACTTATATTTTCTTTTGTTTGTATGATTAATACGCTAATAGATGTACTAGTTTTCTGAAACTGTATAGGCGACATTTTGTGCATAAACGAGAAATATTTGCTGTATGCCTCACTTGAGTATATCAGAATCTATTTCCGGTTATGAGCACTGATCTGTTTACGCGTCCCATAGATGCACTTTCTGAAAGCCGGAACCGGATATCGTAAGCGAGATCGACGAAGGAAACGCGAAGTATTTTTTTACGCTTACTTTTCATCTCCTCGCCAAGCTACGTATTGCTATTCCGACCACTTTTATGCCAGTCGCCCTTTATCTCAGCGTTCTCTTTCAATCGGTTCTTGCATTTCGCTCTTTCTTTCTGACGTTTTTATAACTGTCGTTCAGTAACAGAATGCTTGAAAGGAAGAATTTTGCATTGGTCAGCAATTTTTAAGAATGATTTGCACATCGTACGAAAACAATTTCTTTGATCAGAGCTACAAGAAATATAATGTCACAGTGTCTTAAAAATGAAAGAAATAGAGTTTTAATTTGAGGATCCATTGAGTAATCGTATACATATTCTTTCCGATAATACGTCAAGATACTACAAAAGAAGCAAGCAAGCCTATCGTCGAGTCACATTAGACACCAAAATTAAGCAACCTTGAGTCTGGTCAGTACTGAAATGAGTAATCGTTTAGGAATATTAGGAATATTTACGAACTCTTGGTATCTGATGAATTCATCCTTTTAAAAGCAGTTAAATAAAAGAGTATCGAAAACTTTGCAGACTGTTTTAGTGGTGTATGTATATATATATATATATATATATATATATATATATATATATATATAATCTCAAAATATAGTTTTAAGTTATGTTTATGCGTAGAAATGCTTAATATCAGAGATAGAGCGTATGTAAATATAAGAGTGGACACTGAGGTCAACACCTATTGGTAACAGTTTGATTCCTTAGCCCTAGCCCTTGAAAGCAATCTGCAGGTCATGCGTGTTGGATTGTAGCCTATTTATTGATAACGCAATAAACCGGAAATACTTGACCTTGCTACCAACAATACACTATGGACTAAAATATATAAATAGTTCAGTTACAACCCAACTCACATGGCATAAATATTGTGTTCAAGGATAAAACAGGCTGTCGCCACTCGGTGTCCACTCATATGTATGTGTTATGGGAACTTACCTATAACGATAACGGACTCTTCCTGACTCTATAAATACGGCGCCTCTCTGAGAGAGAGGGAAAGAATGAGTTGAGACCTAACGAGTCAAGACATATTAGTTCACTCTAAACCAAACTGACAGTTAATACTAACACCTTCAACTTCTTGTATTATATTTCTGTTGTAATATATCTTTGTTATTTACTACTCTTGTGTTCGTGTTGTTCTTCCTTGGTTCTACCTTGGACCATAACAGTGGTGCGAGGATACTGGACCATAACAGTGGCGACGAGGACTGAAGAAACAAACTCTACGCGGAGAAATGCTAAAAAAGTATACTGAGGAAATTTCAGAAACAAACTCTAACCGGAGAAACCAAAAAATCTTTTACGATCGGTCGTCCGTAACAGAGGCGACGTTGGTGTGAAAAAAAAGTTATACGCGAACATAAAAAAAAAAGAGAAAATTTTCTTTTTGGACACCAACTTTACAGTAGTAACAAAGACCTGAAGTCTAAACTAAAAGAAAAATACTTACACATAATTACGGTAAATATGGAAGACTTTAAGACAACCATATTGGAACTTATGAAAATACAATTTGAGCAGCAACAGAAAGACGAACAGAAGCATCTTGAACTACAAGAATTATTGCTACGGGTAATAACAAATAAAGGGCAAAATTCCGAAAATGAAACTGTTATCTCGCAAAATTCTATATGGAGCTCTATCGAAGACTTCACGTATGCACCGGAATAAGAGAAAACCTTCGCAGCTTACTTCAGAAGGTACGAAGATTTATATGAGTTTGATTGTGTGAATTGGTCAGACGCGAGAAAAGTACGTCTACTACTAAGAAAATTAGGGTCATGCGAATACACTAAATTCGTAGACTACATCTTACCGAGGAAAACAAATGAGTTAGCCTTCAAGGAAGCCATAAAACTGTTAACAGAATTTTTTAGCCCAAATACCTCATTATTACATAAAAGATGGAAATGTCTGAATCTAACAAAAAAGGACAGCGAAGACTATATAACATTCGATTCCAATGTAAACAAACATTGTGATGACTTTAAGTTAGCTGAACTCAGTCCGGACAACTTTAAATGTTTAATATTCGTTCAAGGCCTGGTTTCGACTAAAGACGCGGAGATCAGACGCAGAATTCTTACAAAACTGGAGAGTGAACCAGAATTGACGCTACAAAAATTGGCTGAAGACTGTCAGAGATGTATAAGCGTAAAGAAGGACTCGAAAGATATAGAAGAGTCTGGCATCGCTCACGTACGTAAAGTACAACGACAAACACGTTTTTGTCCCTCCTCAAAAACAAACCAAACCAATTTTCCCTCCTCAAAAACAGGTAAAACAAATGTTTCTACTTCAAAAAGTCAATATCAGAAAAAACTAACACCCAGTTCATGCTATCGCTGTGGGACTTTGCATTGGTATAAAGATTGTCCATACCGCTTTAAGACTTGTCTGTCGTGCAAAAAAGTGGGTCATAAAAGTTCCCATTGTTGGACTAGGAAAGAAAGCAAAAGCAGAATAAGAGTCACTAGGACTGACCAAGCGGACGAGACAAACATACGAAAATACGTGCAAGTAGAAATGTTAAACAGAAAAGTCAGACTACAATTGGATTCCGTATCGTACTTAACTATTATTAACGTACAAACATGGAGAAAATTGAACAAACCAACCATGTTGAGAACCGATAAAATTGCTAGGTCGGTAACTGGGAGAAAAATAAAATTTGAAGAAGAAGTTATTACAAATGTGACATTTAATGGAATGACCAAAAAATTAAAAATGTATGTGCTAAGAAATACAGAAAATGTATTTGGAACCGACTGGATGCAGAAATTCGACCTCTGGGATTTACCAATAAGTACGTACTGCCAAAAAGTGAAAAGTTTATCGACCACGGCAGATAAATTAAAGGAGAAACTAAAAGAGAGTTTTCCCGAAGTATTTTCAGCCGGCCTCGGGAGGTGTAAAAAATGGCAGCAAATATAGAAATAAAAGAAAATGTACAACCTATCTTCAAGAAGAAAAGGAAGGTACCTTTTGCTTCAATAGAAAAAATAAATCAAGAGTTGGGTAGACTCGAAAAAATCGGTATATTGACAAAAGTAGAATATAGTCAATGGGCCGCACCTATGGTTTACGTCAAAAAGAAATCGGGTGAGATACGAGTATGCGCTGATTTCTCAACGGGATTGAACGCAGCGATAAAGGATTACCACTATCCTCTATCCAGTCCAGAAGAAGTTTTCACAAAATTAAACTTAGAAAATTTTTCTCAAAAATAGACTTGAGCGAAGCGTACCTACAAATACCAGTAGATGAGGAAAGCTCGAGATTATTGTGTATAAACACACACAAAGGATTATACAAGTTCCAAAGATTACCATTTGGGATTAAGGTCGCGCCGGCAATATTTCCACAAATAATGGATACTATGCTAGGCGGACTTGATTTCACGATTGCATACCTGGATGACATACTGATAAATAGTAAAAACATTGAACAACACTGGGAACACGTTCAAGAGGTTTTCAGGAGAATACAAAACTATGGTTTCAAGGTAAAAGAAAACAAATGCGATTTCTTTATGAAGGAAATAAAATATCTGGGCCATATCATCAATGAAGAAGGAAGGCGACCAGACCCAGAAAGGGCAACGGCAATAAAAAAAAATGCCAGCTCCAAAAAACTTAGTCGAATTACAAAGCTTCTTAGGCTTAGTGAATTATTACTAAGAATTCATTCCAAACATGCATGAATTACGCGCACCCCTAAACGAACTGTTGAAGAAGGAAAAAGTTTGGGAGGGGACAGATGAATGCCAGAAAACGTTTGACAAAATAATTAAGACGCTAACCGCGGATCTATTTTTAGCGCACTATGACCCAAAATTAGAAATAATAGTAGCAAGTGACGCGAGTGCCTATGGAGTCGGGGCATGTATACTGCATAAAATGCCGGATGGGACACTGAAACCCATCGCGCATGCTTCAAGAACTTTGTTACCAGCAGAGAATAGTTACTCACAAATCGAAAAAGAAGGGCTGGGGATTATTTTTGCAGTTACAAGATTTCATAGATACATAAATCAGATCAGTATTTGACAAATTGCTACCAAAACAAACAAAACAAATACCAATGTCGTACGTACCTAAAAGAAAATTCTACCCAGGAGGGAAAGTTTTTTTTCAAAACGTATAAAAACAATACATCCTATTGGGAGCAAGGTACAATTGAAAAAAGAAACGGGAACATGGTTTACACAATACAGGGCCCGAAATTCTCGCATAAAAGACATGTAAATCAAATAAGAAAAAGGCTGTTAGATGATTCTAACGGTCCACCTCAGGAAGAAGAAGTGATGGATACCATATTCGACACATTTGATATGCAAAGACTGCAAACAATGTCTGAACCACGAAAATCGACCAGGAAAAGAAAAGGTCACAGAGCCTTTGGTAATTAATCCAAAGAGAAAAAAATACTAACGACCCCTGTGAGGCAAAAGCTTTGGAAGTGGGGGTGTTATGGGAACTTACCTATAACGATAATGGACTCTTCCTGACTCTATAAATACGGCGCCTCTCTGAGAGAGAGAGAGAGAGAGAGAGGGGGGAGGAATGAGTTGAGACCTAACGAGTCAAGACATTAGTTCACTCTAAACCAAACTGACAGTTAATACTAACAACCTTCAACTTCTTGTATTATATTTCTGTTGTAATATATCTTTGTTATTTACTACTCTTGTGTTCGTGTTGTTCTTCCTTGGACCATAACCGCGGTGCGAGGATATTGGACCATAACAGTATGTATGATAAAATATAGTTTTAAGGTATGCTATATTTATGGGTAAAAGTGCTCAATATCAAAAAATGAGCGTTTGTAAATATAAGAATTGACACTGAGGTCAACACCGAGTGGCGGAAGTCTGTTTCATGTTTCGACGCAATCTTTAATTATGAAACAAATTTTCGCCACTCGATGTTGACTTCAGTGTCCACTCTTTATGCACAGACAATTTTTGCAAACCCTTAGTCTCAGCAAACGGAAAAATGTAAGAATGCTGGAAAAACTAAATAAAAAATTAATTAAATTTTCCTTGTATGTCATATTTAATGAAACATATTCAAAAGAAAGTTTTTGCCTAAATTTCTCTCTCTCTCTCTCTCTCTCTCTCTCTCTATATATATATATATATATAGATAGGTAGGTAGATCTAGGCAGAAAATAATACCAGTTTGTAATTGGTAGGGATAATTCCAAGGAGGACATTAATCCAAAGAGTGCTCAATGTAAGTAGCAGAGCAATATTAGTAAAGACAATCCTTAAAATCCATTTCGGTTATCATTTATTTCATGAATATATTTAAATATTCATCTCGGTCTGAAGAGATGAATATTTAACTATATTCATGAAATAAACTGTAATCTGGATTTTTAAGGATTGTCTTTACTTATATATATATATATATATATATATATATATATATATATATATATATATATACATACGCTAGCACAACGTGGCTGAGTGGTTAGAACGTTCGCTTTCTTGAGTCCAGGATTCGAATCTCACCATGGTTGATTTGTCAGGACGTTGACATCTTGATGTTATCGGTCTCGGGTAGGTGATCATAGCGTGCGGCAAAGTAATATCAGTGGATGACATTCAGTCATTCACCATATTCATCCGATATTGCACTATTATTCAGATTATCATTTATTCCAGTCTTAAGAGAATAATCTTTATTGAAAGACATTTCAATTCCCATAGAGACTGCACGAATACTTAATGCAGTTCCTTGCTGATAAAGATTAAAATATCAGTGACGACGGAATTATGAATTATTCTGAAAGATGGTAGAAGTGGGAAATATGTTGCTCACTAAAGTCAATGTTGACATAGTAAGCACACACACACACACACACACACACACACACACACACACACACACACACACACACACATATATATATATATAATTTTAACTTAATAAACTGAACACATTTTTGGGCCGCACCAGATAAATCAGAGTTGCAAAATCTGGCCATAGTAAAAGCTGCAGAACCTTGGAACAGCAGCCATCCTTTTGTTTTTTAAAATATAGGAGACAAATTTTTTTTTACTGAATATACTCAGTAACAAACAATCTCAGCATAATACGGGTATAATAATAGGGGTATAATAATAGGGGTATAATAAGAGATCATGATAATATATACATGAATATAGAACGGTAAGGAGAATGATCATATTCGTCAATCTTTCCACTGATTTAAGATATATCTATTAAAAAAAAAACACTAGTGGAATCGAATAAAAAATAACAACTTTCGCTAAGACTAATTAACTTAGAATTATGGATATTTCTTCTTCTCATCATCTTCTTTTTTTCTCCGTCTTCTTCTAGTATCCGTCGAAAATGACTATAGATCATTTACGTATGGATCTCGGCCCTTCTGCCTAGGATTAATGCATTTGCGCGCTATGTCTAGGATTAAAGTGTCACTCCTTGGTCCTCTGCAATGTATCAGCGCACACACTCGCTTATATTCTGGTTGCAATCAAAGTATGGGGAGCTTGACTATTGCGATTGAATCCAGTCGCATCACACCCTTCATTGCACCAAAAGGGGATAGGTTGGAATATACTGTTTCTTATGTAACACTTGTTCCAGATATTAATCGTACTTATTCGGCATGGAGTAAAGTGTAGTATCTGTTCTACTCCGTTGTTATGCGTCCATACTATAGTCAAGGACTGTAGCGGCGTCTTTTTTTCCTTGAGCAGTTCACGCCCCGTGACTATGTAAGACTTTTGGGTTGTTCTTTATATTTTTCTTTAAAAAAAGTTACTGTTTCTTTCGATACTAGCAGACAGACTAGGTGCCATTCAGAGGAAGGCTAATTTTTCACATAGTTGACTCTCGGCAAGATTTTATGTCGTGCAGTTTGTACATGAACACGTTTCATGTTGTCAATTACGCTTGAAAGCATTAAACATTTAAAGAGACGAGACACGCAAAACCGCATGAAACTAATGTTTTTTTTTCATCTGTTATTTCTCTTTATTCGTCTAATTGGTGCAAATTGTATCTTCTGGATCATTCATTAAACCGAGTAAATTTCGAGGTTCAGAAAAACGTAAAATTGAATTTGAGATGTTGCCCTTTGGTCATTGTCACACGCACGAACGCTCAGGGAGTGTATCAGAAAAGAACTGAAGCCGAGAAATTTGAGATTCCTAAAGCGCCTGTTCTCCGACTCGTTAGCAAAAACTATCACAGAAGAAAAATATGTCTTAAAACCAGATTCTAAAAGTTCCTTTTGTTAAACTCGCAAGAGAGAAGCAAAATAAATCAATTTGTAAAGTAAGTGTTTCCATAATAATGTTGCGGGTGCTATCAACCCCGCAAACAGTAAAATTTATATTGGAAAATACGATCGAAGCAAGGATAACAAAGCGAGGGTTTTAAAATCAAAGCCAAATTTTATTCAACAATTTGGCAAAAGTATGTACAGGTATTGTGTCGCTATGAAATCGGGGAGCGCCAACCGAAAGATCGTCTTGTTTTAGGGCAGCGGACCAGACAGTGCTGAGGGAACCTGCTCGTCCTTAGGTTGACGGTCACCAGGGATGCAGCTTGGTAGTAACCAGAAGGACTATCGCATAACCTATGTGGTCAGGTAGTCCTGAAAAGGACTATTGCATAAACATGTGGTTAGGTAGTCCTGAAAAGGACTATTGCATAAACTATGTGGTCAGGTAGTCCTGAAAAGGACTATTGCATAAAATGTGTAATCGTTAGCCCTGAAAAGGACTATGGCATAAACGTATAATCGTTAGCCCTGAAAAGGGCTATCGCATAAGAATGTATGCGGGCTGCTGCTGCTAGTGGCTGCTGCTTGACCCGGTCTGGCTAGTGGCTGCTGCTGCTGCTGCTTGAGGTCAGCGGTAAGGGGAGCGTAGCGCTCTTAAACCCGGATCCAAGAATAATTTGGTGGAAGAAATTTGGCCGTGTTTATGTCGGCCGGGGTCAGCATCGTAGCTTGGCTAACAATGGCTTTTAGTTATTCACTAAAAATGACCTTCTACTTTTGAATGTACACATGGGTTTCATTTAGGCCCCATGTGTATATGAATTAGTTTCTGGTCATTATTTTTAGTTGTGGGTGTTATGTTTCGTTTTTGTATTTTTGTGTTTTGATGTCTGAAAACGCTGAGTCACTGGAACTTAATGGCGTTTGTTCCGTTTTCCGTGGTGACGCTTTCAGACGTAGTAACTTCCGGCCGGGTGCGATAATAAGGTTGCGGCTATTACAGGCAGAGTATCGTGGAATTTATAAATACACGTAACAAGTATTAGATCATTGGGTGTAAAGAATGTTTCAGTGAAATTGGACATAAATTTGCAGGTAACTGACATTTTGATCAGATGCACTCCTCTTTTTGAAAGCTGATGCCGAAGTGAGTGCTAAGTAAATCCAGACATGTACCGAGTTTTTGAATATGGTTTTTGATACAAGACATGCGCAGAATCTTTCTCAGTTTTCTTTTCATGTTACATCGAAATGCAACAGTATTTGTTTATCTATCAGAAAGCTGATAAACTTTTGAAGGTAATACAAAATTATGTCATTATGGAAAAGAAATCAATCACGAAAAGTTTTGCGGAGTAAAATTAGATAAGACGCGGGCGATTAGAAGGGGTTCGAAAATAATACCTTGTTAAACAGGAATCTTAAATGTATGAAATAATACATACAAATATATATATATATATGTGTGTGTGTGTGTGTGCGCGCGCGCGTATGAATTACAATTAATGAGATCCAAACAATTTGCCTCATACAGATGACAATTTCGTCCATGGGAAAGAAATTTTTCCAATGCAAATACATTTACTAAAATCAATGATTTCCCATATTTCTTCACAGGAAATTTGAAAGGCAAAGGAAGGAAAGAAGAAAGAAAGAATAAAAGGAGATTGGCTATATTTAAATGAAATTAATATATTAATAATTTACTTAAACTGTTTTTACTCTATCTTTTACTATATAGTCAAAGATATAGTATTGAATGGATTAATATTAACATCTTTTTATAAAAGTATTAATTTTAAATTCTTGCTCCTATTCTTTTAATCTTTTAAATTCCTCTCTGGAATATTTTGTTCCTTTTTGTTCATTCTTCCTTTTTGCACAAGTGTTGATAGGTTACATTTAGGTCAGCGTTCATTTTCAACCGTCGCGTTTATCTGTACAGATTCCACCATAACCACAATAAGTTCCTTATCGCCCTATATCTATATAACTCCCGCCTATATTATAGAGCAATTCTTACTCCCTCTCCTTTCATTCTTTCTATTTCTATATATCTACAAATGATCAATTTTCGATATTGATCATTCACATACGCGCGCGCACACACACACACACACACACGCACACACACACACAAGCATATGTGTGCGCCCGCGCATATTTATAAATACATTTTGTTGATTGTAGTCAGCAGCAGAATGCTTGAAATTGTTTCAAAAACATCGATGGAAAACTGAAACATTTTGGAAATCACCAACACTACCGTGGAAACTAATGGAGCACAGAGCAGATTTGCTTTTATTTGATTTATAGCAGAAGTCACCAGACGGTGGTGACAGAAATTATTTGGGACCGAAATTTTTACATTAAGCAGCATTAAAATAGGATGTTTGACACTTCATATTACAGAGACTGACACACTCTTTATATAAAGAAAAGATCGGAAAAAATAATAATAATAATAACAAGAACTTCAAAGTAACCGACAATGGCTAACAAACGAGATGAGAGAGAAGGAAGCACGGACAAAATGAATCTGGTCATGGCGATTCAATAGGAGAAAAAATATAACTGACCCAGCAGCCGAAAACGAAAGTAATGGAATTAAATAGATGAAGGCGAAAATGGACTGAATCTAAAAATGGTATGTATCTTTGCAGAGAAAGAGCTAAACGGATGCGTGAAGGTGAAGATGGAATGAACCACCACCATCACCACCATCCTCCTCTTCCCCCTCCTCCTCCTCATCAGTCCCATTACTGAGTTTAGTTGAAAGATAGCAGCGCAACTGGGCGCCTGATCAGTTCCTTTCAAATATTTGGGTTGAAGGTCGACGAGGTATTCGTATCTTAGATAAGTAAATTCATACATCTCCTGGTTAAACCATAGCCGATGTCTTGTAACCTGAAGGTTCGCTATGGCCACGAATATGTGGCTGTTGATTCTATTGTAGGAACATTGCATCCTAGGTGTTGATATCTGTCTAGGAAGCCCTTCGCCCAGCGATGTGTCATGACTTCTCCGCGCACTGACTGCATCCATAGCTATGGAGCCCAGTCTATTCCACTGTGCTATTTGCGGGATCGGGCACAATTCTTGTCTTTTTCTCTGTCATGTGTTTGTCGCTAGACTGAACCACGACTGAGTTTTCCTTTGTCCGAAGACAGAGCTCTTGATAGTCGGAGTCAAGCAGCGGACCGGTTGACTACGAAGATGTTTATCAAACTCGATATTATCCAGTCTCCACACGCAATCAGGTGGCTATCTACCTCCCCAGGCGAGACTGTCCGTAGGCATAGCCTCGTCTGAGTTCCTCTCAGCCTGAAGGTAGAGAGGTCGACATTGGCAAACTCAGAGGTTTGGCGAACTGGTATTTACCCAATCTTCCCTGCAAGGCTTAAGGCCAGTTTTTATGTGGAGCAAATCCGAACCCCTAGGTACGGGAAAAAAATTTCCCATCCTCTCTCCATACACGGGGTCGGGGTTGTCTACCTCCCCAAACAAAACTCTGTCTTTCGGCAGAGCCTTGTCTAGGTTCGTCCCTGCTCAGAGGCAGAGAGGTCGACAAGCAGAGTATTCGTAAACTCAGAGGTTTGGCGAAGTCTGCATATCAGCAGAGCCCTCGTGAATATATGTGTTCAAAACAGATCAATTAATGGGAAAAATGTATCATACCACAATCTACCATGCCTTATACTTACAGAGAGAAGTCCCTGTATCGAGCAGGCATCCTTTGCTGTCTGCGAAACCGAGATTGTCAGGAGCATGATGAGGTTCTTCCACTTTGTCGCTGGAGCTGGATTTAACCCTGATGCATTTTCGTAATCTTCTACGACTGGCTTGCTCGTCCTCTGAAGTATCGGTAGGTGGGTGATCTCTCTTCTGTGAAACCCGTTAGTCACCATTTGAGGGACAAGAGCTCAAAGATTCTTCGTTATGTTCAAAAGGAGACCATGTTTCTATTTCTTCGTAGTCAAACGAAGTGTCCGGAAGACAGCTCTTGCTTAGGCTTGTGAAACCAGATTCATCCCCTACTGAAGCCAAATCCCTAGTGAGACTGTATCTTCTGATCGATCAGGTTAGCGGACACGCGCATATTGGGAATTGGCGTCTAGAAGGTCCACTTGACCCACCAGTGGTTCATTCGTATTCAGTCGTGTGTGTCTTTTTACTAATATCACTCCTGGTTTCGAGAGCCAAAATGGTAGGGACGCTCCAGTTAAATTTCTAGGAAACAGGAGGAATCATTCATGGGGTGTTGCGTTAGTGGCGGTGCATAGCAGCGTTCTAATTGCATGCAAGGTCTCTGTGTGTAATTGTTCCCAATTCTCTAAAGTTACCCCTTTATTAGCAGCTGCTAGCTGAACAGTTTTCCAAATTATTCCATTATACTTCTCACACTGGCCATTACCTTGAGGGTTATATGGGATCTTTCTATTTACGGCTACTTGCTCTTGTAGGAATCGGCGTACGCGTTCGGACATAAATGAAACCCCTCTGTCCAAATGAATATACGCGGGTAGTACGAAGACGGCAAAAGCTGAGCAAAGTCTTGTGTGACCGATGTAGAGGAGACATCGGGGAAGGGTATTGCGAAGGAAACCGTGAATATTCGCCACTTATTGCCAGCATATATTTGCTAGTTTTTGATGGAAGCGGTCCTTTAAAATCCATTGCGATTCTTTCATAAGGTTGCGTGGCTTTTGTGACCTTGCTGGTGTTAGGACGGTAAAACCTAGGTTAATTTTCAATGCAAGTCTTACGGGATTTGGTGTTTTCTTTTACGTCCTATATTGAGTAGGCAAGATTTTTGATTTTCGTCATGTGGCAAAAATAATCGGCTTAAAAATGTGGAGCGGTCTCTGTATCGTAATTTTTAGCATTTTGTTCTGCTAACTCTAGTACTTTTGCCTGGTCATAGGCCTGATGTAATGTTGAGGTGCTATTTTCGAGTATTCCTTGTCGGATATTTGTGGACCTTAGTCCGTTTATGAAGGCATCTCGTATCAATTTGGCTTGATACTGTTCCACTGACATTGAAGAAAATGAACAGTCCTTACTTAGTTTTATCAAGGCTTGATAAAATCTGTCAATGAGGGCAGTTGACAATTTGTAGCCAGTAAGTGTCTAGAGACCATTTCATTTTAATTTTTAATGTAGATCCTGTCCAGTATTGTTAAAGCCTCTTCGTAAAAAGATGCGTCCACGAAATACTCGTAAACTTGTGCTGAGACATATTTGGCGAGATAGTGTAGCTTATTAGAACTTTGGTCGCAGTACATACTCAAGAAGTTCATGAAAGTTACTCTCCAGTGACGATATTCCAGTTCGGCTTCAAACGCGTTGGGGTCAATAATAAGTTTCTATGGACAGAGTAAATTAGCCATTTTCAAAATGGTTAACAACGAGAGTTTATTAAATTGTTGTAGAATTCGAGACAATACGTATTGCTTATCAGTAAGCTTTAATAAACTAGGTATTTACCCAGGCAGTGGACCTCTTGACCCCGAAGAACTTTGATAAACTGTGCATAATAGCAGAGTTCTTAATATATGCGTTCAGGACAGATTTATTAATAAGTGAGAGGGATCATGCCACAATTCTTAAGTTCCTTTTTTTATCAAACTTTGACTATAGAAATGATTTTAATATGGTTGATTTCTCATTATTATTAGTGAAAAATTAATTTTTATTTTTATTTCTTTTCCTGTTTCTGCTATTCCTCACTCTTTCATTTAGTTTTTAGTTTTTACAATTTGTTTTGCTTTGCTATTTGTTCAAATCATTTTTGCTCTAGAATTTTAATATTCCCAAAGAATATAAAGCAGAAAAAATGAACAAAAAATCAATTCCATTTGTAACAACTCTTTGTTTTTTTTACCTTTTCTTCTAATTTAAACCATTTTCATATTCCCGCTCTCGTTCATCATCACACCGTTACGAGGATTGACGACAGTAACTGGATTTCTTTTCCGGATGATTGCATCAATGTCTTGCCGGAAATTCCCGTCACAAGCACTTAAATCAGGGGATCTGACAGACAGGAAGACATAATGTATGGGCAAAAAGTGTCATCAGTCATCTTGTGTTCTGTTCTTCCAGCCGATAATGAAATAGCGATTTTGAGTTTTGATTGCAAAAAAGTATCATCACAAAAAAGTGAACTCTCACAAAGAGACAGCAACAATAGCAACAACAAGTATCATGATCCAGTTGTTCCTTTCGGGAAAACGACGATTAAATTTTCTTTGTGATAAACCGTCAATATCACTAATAAAAAAGAATATGATTGTCCAACTCACCCTGAAGCAAGACAATTGCCGCTCAAAAGATGAATTGCATCATTCTTGAATTTGATTAAATATAAAAGATTAAAAAATTATACTAAAAAAATTAAATCAGTTTGAAAATTTAAGTGAAAATATGAAAATTTAATTATTACAAAATCTAAATTTTATCAAAATATTTTTTATCAACATATGATAAACCAAAAAACAGGTTCTAGCTTGATTATTTCCTTCTAATCTTTGGTGCAAATAGTTTGATTTTATGATTCGAACTTTTCTAAAAGTTTGAGAGGAATGGTGATCAAGTTTACCTACGTCCTCGTGCCGGAAGTCCTCCCAACCAAGTTGCATAATAAGCATCGCGGAACTTTTGGAAAAGGATAAGAGTTACATAAGTTTTGTAAAAGAATAGGAACTCTTAGAAGACTTCCAAGAATTGAAGGTGTTTGAAAAGAGAATGGTGTCGCTCTTCGTGGTAGACAAGCGTATGCGCAAAATTTGTCGCTCCACGAAAGACACATTGATTAAATCACTCATGTCCCTGGGGGTCAAATCGCAAAGTGTAATTAAAAGTACCAAAAGAAAGCTAATTACAAAAGACCTCATTTTACGGATCGAGTATGAGGATCAGCGAAGGACCAGCGTGTCAATATTTGAAGTTTTTCCTCAGGTGTCCAGAGAGCACCTGGCTGCATTTTTCATGCAGTAAGTTCAATTTTAGGGGTGACTTCCGACAACCTGATCGGAGGATGCAGCTTTGACATCATGCTCGATCAGTTGCCCTTCGTCTCCGTCCCCAAATCTTTGGACTTTTGCGGTTGGAAAATGCTGGTCATTGTGACTGGCAGAATACATACTTGTTAGCGGTGTGGGGAGACTGGTCATCTTTCCTCCTCCTGTCCAGAAAAGAAATCCCCTGGACTTCCGGCCGCAGGCGACCAAAATCCCTCTGTGGCCGATACTGTTAGTTACGCGGCGCCTGTAATGAGCTTACTAGCGACACGGACCGGTGCAGACAATACCTCAGTTGAGTCCCGACCCACATTCTCCAAAAAACCAACGCCTTCCGCAAGTGAGGACAAGGAGAAGGAAGAAGGCGAATGGCATGTTGTTGGTAGTGGCAGAGGGAAGAGCCGAACAGCGGGGCCTCAGTCCCATGATGACCTCAGGGACTATAACACCTACAGCTACCAGCTCTAAGAGGATGCCCCGGTGTCGTATGCAACATCTGCATCCGAGATACAAAAGAAGAATCAGTCCAGCTGGGAGAAAATTGAAAAATTGCGGAAACTGAAGGAAGATCTAGACGATAAGCGGGTTAATAAACCAAAGCCGTTGGGGTACCAGGCCCATCATCCTCTGCCCCGTCTTCCCCTTCATCAAAAAACATTCGTTCATCAACCTCCGCCCAAGTCAACGACAAATACGCCATCTAAACTCCAAACTTTGATTTTCGTTAAGTCTATGGAAAGGACGTTGATGTTCCTAAGAATTTCGAGAGAGCCAAGGGGGTGCTAGCAGTTGTGCGATTGGGACGGGGCACACAGCAGATTCGGGGCATGATAGAGGAGGCGAATATGTCTCTGAAATTAGTGCCCCTAGCGGCCTACATGCACGATGGTCAAATGACTGAAATGAAAAAGTATTGTACCGAGAGGCTCCCAGTTTTCGTTCACCCATCTCTTTATAAGGCTTTAAAGTTAACGTTTCCCGGGGACATTGGTGGCCTGTCTCTTGATGGCACGATTAAGAGTGAGATGAGCATAGGATCAATGGAACAGGCCGTCGGTCTCCTCATCCTGGCTATGTTCAATGCAGAAGAGCAACCCTAATCGGTTTGATAATGTCTCTCTGGTTGGCTAGTGTGAATATCTGATGCTTGTGACTTTCAGACTTAGACGAGTTAAAGCTCGCCTTGTATAAGTCATTCGAAACGGACGACTTTGTTGCATGGCAACATTTCTTCGAGCGGCGACTTCGTTCGGTGGAAACAGTCGACGATTACCTAGCCGATTTGCGCAAAATCATCTCAGGAATGACCAGATACTGGATGCGCTTTGTTAGCACGATTACCAAAGAATGTCAGTAGGTTATTGCCAACATCGTCTAGGATTGATGAATTACCGACTGACCAGCTGTTGGCTCGATCTGGGAATATCCTCAAGGAAACAGAACTAGTTGCAGCAGCAAGCGGTATCCCGACACGATGGAAGCAATGCGGATTCTCCCCCGGTTGGCAACAGACGTGAAGGCTCCATATGCTATAAATATGCTGGTCCCAACCATTTTTCTGTAGAAGTGGGGAGCCTAAGTGGTAAGAGGAGTGCGTATCAACTAGTACAGGGAACCCTGTGGTGTTATCTTTGTAATGAGCTGGGCCACATATCGCGCATCTCTTTGGGAAAACTTATCCGGGTGCAAGGCTATGATTTTACAAACAATAAATTCAGCATTGCCTGTAATTGGCGTCTAGGTAGAGGACGTGCAGTGTTCAGCACTCGTCGACACGGGATGTTCCCGGTCAATAATTAGCGCGAATCGCTGTCGGGTGGACGTCATGACCATCAACGGTACATCTCGAGTATGTTGCGCGACAGGAGCTGTCACCATTCATATAGAGAGTGGTGACTTTGCCGAAATAGAATTTATAAAGTGACAAAAATGATGAACGAAATAACAGAAGAAATAAGTAAAAAAGAATGCGAATTCCCTTGAACAGTGAACTTTGAAAAGAGAACTTAATTAATAATTCTAATGAATACAAATCAGCAGAATTAGACCAGAAATATTGTCAGAGCAATGGGGCTTTGTTCAAGATACTGGAATGAGAAATGCAATTTTTATGCACAGAATGCTTTCAAAGTGACCAATTCAAATGCGGAGGATATCTTTCTCTCTCTGTCTGTCTGTCTTTGCCTAATCTATAATATATATATATATATATATATATATATATATATATATATATATATATATATATATATATATAATAGATTAGGCAAAGACATTCGATACAGTATAACACAAAGAGTTGTTTGAAATATTAGAAAAGCTTGACTTAGACGGGGAAGATAATCCGTAATCCGTAACCTTTACTAGGACAAATAACTTGCATGCGGATAGTGGACGAGTTTAGTTAATACAGAAAAATAGAAAAAAGACTATGATAAGGATGTACTTTCTCATTGGATTTAATTAACCTACACAATGAGACGATCCTAAAAGGTCTAGAAAATCCACCAGAAATTATTAATGGCGGATGCAACCTTTACATACGCTCGTCCTAAAAACGGTGGTTTATTTTATATGCTACAGATTAACATTTCACTTCAGCATTATCTAGTTTCTTCCATAGCTGGTCAAATGGCACCAAATCTATTCAATACTCTTGCAATCTCTTCTGAATTGTAGCAGATTTATATTTACATATTGGGATTTCATATCGATATCATTTGATTGCTTTCATTTGAGATCAAATGACACCGCATCTCCTGCGTACATAAAAATTCTATCGGGAATGCCGACATGCTCTGCGAATCTTTCATTGTATGAAGAATGAGCTTTCTGAGGCCCGGCTGTTGTCGAAAAGGCATTACATCAATTATTAGGTTGTGTGTGGCTTTTGATTGATTGAAGTGTTCGGTCGGAAGAGGAGGCAATATCACTCCTGAAGGCTTTGGAAGACAAGATCGAAATGCATCAGTAACGACGAAGCATTCCTCACCTAGCATGTGATTCAGGACAAGTTCTCGATCGGCAAAAGGTACTTCATTGCGGGACTGGTAGATTCGGTGATATGGAGGAGTTTATTGAGCATGCTTTCTTTCACTGCGCGGTCGTATTCTTGATGTGTAGGCTTGCTGAAAGCTATATGGTTCGCATGAATCTTGGAAGCAAGTTGTCTTTGCAACAACGTGAACCTATCACTCGAAAGGATTAAATAGTATGTGTTTATTAGCCGAGATATTAATAATGATTGGAGTGTTGCGAATGAAGGAATTCCAAGGTAATTTATCCTTTTCTCCCTACCAACTGGTCACATTCATTGACATACCGAAAATCATGTAAATTCTCCTTTCATCAGGCGAAGTGCAACAATTAGCCATTGCATTGACTCCACAAATGGTCAGAAAAACTCTGGAGAGATGTTGAGTTATACTGCCTCGATAGCTGTCAACAGATTCCTAATTCCTAGGTACGGAATCTAGCGTGTGGATACACCTCCCCACCACGTCCCATAAATGCTTGCTTGGGCCCACATCGTGCGAAAGTGGTAGTTACACCATTTGTGAGAAGTTCTCCAGAATGTTCCTTAAACCAATCCTGGGCAACTTGAGTAACTGATGACAATCCTGCTTATTATGGTACCTCCTGTATTGAATATCAATAAGATTTTCAGTCAGTGTCTTTTGCCTATTATCACTGACAATTTTAGTCAATCTCCGTTAGTCACAGTCATTAAGGATCTGTGGTAGACCCACTGTACTATCTACTATCTGGGAAGTAATGCTTTCCATCAGGTTTCCCGATACACATATGTCACCATAGATGGAGAGATTTAAAAAAGCCCACACGATTTCAGAAATGGAATTTTCCATCAGTTTGATGCCCATTATCATATCTCGTTCGAAATTTGGTAATTTACGTCCCCTTGATACGAGCAGCCTAGCTAAGTCTAAGTGAGTAGATGTCAGAGCATAATTAATATAGATCTGGGCATTTCCATGATGAAGTAACTGTTCATACTGTTTTTCCCATAACATTTGGCACGTTATCGTATAATAGCCCTATTCTGTCAGTAATGCTTACAGTAATTCATGACAACTAACACTCCTTTCATTTCTGACGGATGCCAAACAAGCAAGGGTGAGAAAAGACGAAGATTAACAGAGTGAGAGAACAACGTTTTCAAAAGCAGAAAATATTTCGATTGATTCATTGAAAGACATACAGCCCAAATAAATTTTTATTTTTCTGACAAAAAAATGAAATGAATAGAAATCGTTATTCTTTCTGTTTTGCAAGAGAGATTAAGTCATAATTTTTAGACAAGTTTTTTAATTTAATGAACTGAAGATCGCAACTTCAATAGAAAACAAATCAAATTCTACAAAAGTGAAATAAAGAGAAATTAAATTCTCTTTTATTTTCAAGTATGAGGTAACCATTGAGGAGCTCAGCTTTTCTGGCACAAGGCCATAAATATGGAACACCCACTGTGTTAATGGAAGACGTAAAAAGAAAAGAACTAAAGTAGTAAAAAAAAAGCGGGAAGAAAAGACGCAGTACCAATTGTAAAAACAGAATATGTGTTTGGGTCGTCAGCAGATAGTCTCAGGTGCGGGCAACAAATTGAATGCATCAAAATGAAGCAAGTACAGAAATTTAACTTTGGGGTGTGTTTTAACAGAAGATAGAAAATGCGACATAGAAATGTGAAAGCGTATTGGAATAGTAAAAGATGCCTTTCAGGGTATGAAGCAAAATATGCCTTTCAGGGTATGAAGCAAAATATGCCTTCTAGAGTATGAAGCAAAATATGCCGTCCAGGCTATTAAGCAAAAGATCCATTCTAGAGTATGAAGGAACAAACGATTTCGTTAGAAACAAAGTGTGCTGAACAGCTATGTAATATCGATGGTCTTATATGGCAGGGAATACTGGACAAATTCCTCATAGATGAAGAAGAGACGAGGCAACATAGATGTGGTTCTACAAAAGAATACTGAGAATACCATGGATAGAGCATGTGAGCGATAGGGGAATTTTATGGAAAATGGGAACTAAAATGATATTTGTAGTTGGAATCGGAAAGATAGAGTTGAAATGTCAAGGGCGTATAATGAGGAAAGAGGACTTGGGCAATTTAACATTCACAGAATGAAGGCAAGAAGGTCAAGGGGAAACAGTGAGCAAATTACCTAACGAGCTTCGGTAAATGGATGACAGAACACGGACTGGGAGGGATAGTAAAGACAAACATTGCTTAGATTTACGAAGATAGGAAGTAATGGAGAGCCATTGTTGCCTACGTCCTGAAGGGACATGGAAAATAAAAAAGCTGAATATTGAATGCATTTCTCTACCATTACTCCATACAGATGCAGTTTTTACTGAATTTAATTTTGTCTGACATAAAGCCATAAGTGTGGAAAAACGAAAAGAATCAAACTCTCGACGCTAACCTTTCTTTCTTGGTTTTCCAAAATTTTTGTCACATTGTTAGCATTTTGGGGACCGGTCCAAGAGCTTCAGCTACGATGGTTACGAGAGTCGACTTCGTATTTCACACGTTTTGTAATTCTATGACAAGATATTCATTTTTTTCACAAATATCTATAAGTGTTAGTATGAGAACTATCCGAGTAGCAATGACAAATATTTTTTTCACTTAAAACCATTATTTGTACCTGTCTGGATAAGATACGCATTTTTAAAAAAAATTTCAAATGATATAAAATGTAATATTTTAATATTTCCGAGAGTTTCTAGTTCTGGATTAAACCATTTATTTGCATTTTTAACTCGCTTGCGCAATTCTTAATAAATCATCGTTCTACCCAATCGTATTCGTTTTAGAACGCATTTGCTTTGTTCAATTATTATGATTTTTTCTCATCTCTTTCCTCCTCGGGTAATATTTGCTTATTTCATTGTCTTATCTGTTTTTGGCTGTGATGTAGTTTTATAGCACTTTTTTTAAATACTATTTTTACATCTCCTTTGTGCGACAATGCCCAGATCGATTCTTCTGCAAATAATTCTTTGCCACTTGAATCACTATTTTTCTCTTTTTTTTTCATTTCTTTCATTAATATTTTACATTTATTCTTTGAAAAATTCCTTCCTTTCTCCCTTATGGTTTTCTTTATATTTTAATGATTGCTTATTCTTTGACATTAACCAGAGGTGGTGAAACGGTTACAGATTTGGAAAGGAGAACCAACGAATCGAATTAAACTAACTAACCTTGAGTTCTTACCTATCGCTTGATAAAAGGTTTTCTCATTGAAAAGTTGCAATGGTATACAAAGAAGAGTGTATTCGCAGAGTCTTCCTATAATGAAAAAAAATAGTCTAGCCCTAACCTCATGTTACGAGGAGATGAACACCCGCTAAGAAAATCCTTTTGTGACACCTCAGCGATCTATTAGATCAGGGAATCAATCTTTGTCTTTTATTCTGCTAAACAAATTCTTTCTTGTTTTTCTGATTTCAGAATAATTTTCTTTCTTTCTTTCTTTCTTTCTTTCTTTCTGCACCAAAAATTGTTTTTCTTTTTTTATTGACTGATTTAATGATCGATTTAACGATTCAGCTTTTTTCTTTTTTAATTCATTTTCTTATATTTGTTGCTTCTTTTGCTCTTGATTAATTCACATTTCTTTCTTTCTTTCTTTCTTATTGTATTGTGGTTGAATTTCATGAACGCTCTAATCTATGGCTTACTCTTTCTCAGCAGTTTCTCGTCTCCTCAGACCCGATTTTCCTTTTCTTCATTTCTGTTTTTATTTTCTGTAATGTCGATTCCGGTTCGGCCTGAGAGTTCCTCAAATCACATGTCATCTGTTGCAGACATTTGGTTCTCATCATGAAGAAAGCATCATTCACAATTTACTTCATCTACTTGAAAATCTTTCTTCCCATTCTGAAATGTTGCAGCCATTGTCGACAGAATTTTTTCCGATTAACAAACCGCCTCTTCTTTCCGCGTGTTCTTCAGCTGCGATGTGGTCTGTAAATCCTTTTCTCAACGGTGATGAATGCTGGGCTGGTGAGTACAGGGCGATTAAAGAAGTGACAAAAACAGTAGAGTTTATTACCGAAAGGGAAGATAACTTAAAATCGTTCTACAATCATTTTCATTACAATAAATAACAATTTCATATGGAGATGAATTTTGATTTTCAATTTATCATTTTAAACATTTCGGTGAGACATTACGGAGATTTCTACTGAAAGGAAATGAAACGAAATAAAAAATGATTAAGTGTCCTGAAAAAACAAGCTTTGATTGCGCTCGCTAAGTCGGAAGATCAAAAGAGAAAGTAAGTGGATTCTATAGCCGAGAAAATAAAGACATTCAGTCCGTTCTATGTTTTGATGATATCATCGAATAACTAAATTTTCCTGAAAGTTCCACAGAATATTTCATCATTTCTTGATTTAAGGAATGCATATCATTAGACATGTTTCGCAATTCCTCAGTCACACATTTTCGCCATTCATTCGTTGCCTAAACATCTGTTCCCGACATGTAGCACAGCCATCAACTTCAGCTCAACTAATATAGCTGTTTGAATCGACACACAAAACATTAATTAAACTATCTGTTCATACACTAATCATAAAGATTCCCAAGATGGCTAAACTCTGATTTCTACCGATGAATTCTGTTTTATGTCTGTATTTTTCTAATCCTGTTTTACTTGACAAAGGCTAAGAAAACGAAGCCGAACATTTTCCAACAAAAATCACGATGTATGTTTAATCATACGGGCCAAATTAAAGCATGAAATGGAGAAACGTATATTTCTACCGAAATTATATACAAAATACGCATAGTAAAGACTAAGAAAGGAAAGAAAATTTTTTCACGGCATATAAACAAAAGAGTTTCTCTCTGCTGGTGGGAGAAAGATATCTACACACGTTCGTCTTGTATTCGTCAATTGTATTCTTCAGTTACTGACATTTTGGTCACGGCAGCAAATGTGTAACTCACACCCTATTCACACTCTTCTCTTCGTCTCATTTTCTCCTTTTCTTCTACAGTTGCTCGTCCCGTCAGCTTTGTTAAGTAATACCGATATTATGAATCATCCGGTTTCCTTTTCTCACCTTGGTTGGAGCCCGTGTTTTGTTTCGATAGGGTTAATTCGAGTTTCCCCAAATCTTACGATATTGGGTTTGACGGCGAAGTCTAATGTGGACCCATCTATGTACGTTGTATAATGTAGTTGAGAATGAATAACTTTCAACTTAAGGCCGTGGTAAATTTTGTTTCTGCGTCCAAGGATAATGTTGAGTATCAGGGCCGAAATAACAGCTCCTTCAATAAAATTCACAACACTGTTCATAACGCTCACAACAGGTTTATTGACTATAAAGAAAAGCAGGTGAATAAAATTAAATTACTGAATGATTGTGCTCTCTACTTGCTGGATGGTGATTTGAGAAATCTAGTAGTAATTTCTATAAAATAGTGGAACCAACTACCTGTCATTCCGTGTATCTGTGTGTTCACTCCTGCTAGGGAAATGCTAGTGTGTTTCTTCTGAGGCTACGGCTGGAGCGAATCTCTAACCACTTGCCTTGTATGATACGATTCTCCGCCTGTCTTTTTGGCCTG
The DNA here is from genome assembly GCA_964036315.1 of Acanthosepion esculentum. Classification (NCBI taxonomy): domain Eukaryota; kingdom Metazoa; phylum Mollusca; class Cephalopoda; order Sepiida; family Sepiidae; genus Acanthosepion; species Acanthosepion esculentum. Next base: position 4,550,502 of record OZ038485.1, on the reverse strand, counting down.
GTGTTCCTCGTTTATATAGATGATAACCACCTAAAATTTGACATTGATATATCTAATATCTCCACCCAAACTGTCTTAATCTAAGAAGATCTTGTTAATAGTCACATGTCATTCCCTTTATTCAGAATCTTCTGTTTTTCTTTCTGTAAAGATGATGGTGTTTTGGGGCGGACAGCATCAACATAAACAAACCCCAGACTTACGAATTAGACAAAATCCAGACACCTTCTTGGTTTAAAAGAATTTGGGTCATTCTTCTCTGTAGGGATATACGAGTGTCATACGGATAACTTAATTTCGTACATCGGCAGGAAGTGGATGGGGTGTGAAACCTTGGTTTTCCCTCAATTTTACTGAATCTTGGTTAGTTAATTCATTTTATTGTTTAAAAACAATTGTTTTTTCATTCACTCTACTATCGCGAGAATTTTAATTATTATCCAATTAGTGTTCCTGTCAAACCACTATTCTATAATTTCATGCAATAAAACGTTTAAACAGGGTCAGTGCTCTGTTACAGATCGTCTTTTATGTGGTAAGACTGGCTAACAATCCTTTATTATAAACACTTCTGGAGAAACAAACTGTTTATAATTCGGACAATTTCAACTTTTCCTGACAAAAAGTAACCAGAGAGAGAGAGAGAGAGATAGAGAGAGAGAGAGAGAGAGAAAGTAGCGCGCGCGTAATATTCTATTAGGATAACCCTGTATTGTATATTTCTAAGTTTATTAGACCAAAACTCGATACTGCTTTACTGAGATTTTTATAGAATTTTTTAATGAGAAAAAGATTTCTTGAAAGACTGCAAAAGGCATCTAGAGCATTTCTTTGCTGAAAAATAGAAAAAATTCCGGGTGAATGCAATTATTATGATGTCTGAAAGAAGACAAAAACAATGGAACACAATTTTAAAAATTAAAGACGAAAAAATTTTTTTTACTTAGTAAACTGAATAAACATTTTTTGTCACTTAATATTATATAAATATACCAAGAAATAGCATAGAAATGTTTATATTTTATTATTTCTATTTGCTTGGACAAATGCAAAAAGTTACGAGTGATTAAAATAATAAAAAGTGGTTTTCGGCATTTTTGTCAGTCTTGCTTCCTTTAACTAATCAGTAATTTATTTTTAGATACAAACTAATAGTGGATGCTAAAGTCAGTAAAATAAATAAGGAAATAAAGAAAAACACAAGCTAGTAGCTTCGAAAACGATGGTCCGATTTAAGCAGTCAATGTTCCGATTAAGTAGTATTACATATGCAAAGATGTCACCATTGAGGCTAAGTTAGTTAACAGCCTGTCGTCTGCAGGCCATCTTTTTGCATGTTAACCTATTTATTTGAAGATTTTACCGAAATTGGCACGATTACAAAGAGGATAAAGGGAATAAAAATATTCCGGTCAAAGGGGTACAAATATATGGTTTCAGTATATAAAAATTAACTATAGAATGAGTATGGAGGTACATCGTGTAGCAGGATTTGCTCCTTAGTTACAAACAAACGTCTAAACATGGTTAAAAGCCATGTATCCTTGCACATTTTCATAAAAATAGCTAATTAAAAATCTGGTTGCTAATATATTTAATCGTATTTTATTGTTTTTGTATAAACAAGGTTGGTTTCATGGCTGAGAGTCATGACCTCTGTGTATGACGTAAGGATGGCGTAAAACTTTACAAGAAATGGTTTTATTATATTTATCTAGGAAATAGACTGAAAAACATTTAGATAGATAGAAACAGACTGATATAAATATGAAGAAACCGATTTAACTAACTAGATATAAGACTGAGATAGATACATATACACAGATACAAACAGACCTAAATATAAGCTGAGATAAATATAATCATATCAAAATATATATGACCATACTGACATAAAAAGAATGATATAGATGTTCAGACTTAGATAGATAGATAAGGAGACTAAGACAGATACATGGATGATTAGCCATTTGCAGTGGCACCCATCTCACAATATTTTTATACCTTTTTTTTTTTTAAATAATCAGCTCATTTGAAATTTAAACGTCCATTGTGCATTATATGTGTTAATAAGGCATTTGAATTGTCATCACAAAATAAAGTAATCCAAACTCTATTTTGTAATACAATACAAAGGGGAGATCTCCGCATTGGCGAAAAGAAGAAGCAATTGCTATATTTAAGCTAATGCTTTGATCAGCTCCATTTTGATCGAGGAACCATCCATTACATTGGCATTCAATTAAGATACGGCCTTCAATGGAGACGGGCGCTATCTTGAAGTTGAACACTTAATCAGTCTAAGAGAATGTAGGTTGAATATAGTTATCAAGCAAAGAATATGAAAGGAAAATCGACAAAATACCAGCAGTCGAATTGAACTAAAAGCTATAGAACATTATTTATCCAAGGAACCGTAAGCTAAAATCGTGTTCGGCCATCTTGTTATTATCACTGAGCTTTGTGATTTGGGCTTCTAAGTGCTGAAGGAAAGGCATTTTTGTTAAAAGTTGAAAGAGAAGATTATGGAGCACGCTGAATTAAAAGCACAGAGAAATACGTGTCTAATTGGAAAAGAGATAATATAAAATAATACAAAAAATAAAACATCAAGCTTCTTTTGAATTTAATGTATAAGTTGAGGATATTCCAAGTCGATTTAGGAGTTAATAATTGAAGATCAGTTTTAGATTGAATCTAAATATTGAATCCCCACCAAAACAAATGTCCTTCATTTTAACGTACCTCTCACTTTATATCGTCTCCTCTCAAGACATAACCGATCAGCTTCCTTTCTTTTGTTATTCTCATCAATACCTTTTTCCTTCATCATCCGTCTTACTCTTTGCCGTAGTCTTAGAATTTCCACACTCGTCACAGGCTCTGTTTTCACTTGTTTAATTTTGATATCCCTGATGTGTAACTCATATCTTAGGATGTCCCTTTTGCTCACTACCATGTCAGCCCCACTTTATTTTTTACAATTAATAGTTTCTACTTCTTGCCTTTACCGACTACCTGATATAATAAACTTTTTAGTTTTCCTTACAGAAACCTAAAAAATAAGTTACATTTTCCTTTGCCCACCGAAAAAGACTGAAAATTCTAGGTTTTTCATTAGTTGTCACTATGAAAACCCTATCCCTAATCTCTTAGAGTGACAATGCTAATGAAATAAATATAAACTACCAATTTCAACTTTTCGTTGTTTGGTGGGGTGGGTGGGTTGCACTAAAATAAATGCTCCAGATTTTGATAATAAAGAACAAAACTCTTAGCATGAAGAGCAGGATTGTTTTATTCTCAAAGATTAAACTAATGCTAAAATTTGACCCCAAACTAAGTTTATGAAGGTTAACATTTCGTGGGGTCTAATTTCGAAAAAGAAGACCACAAATATTTCTATCAGTTGATTTTCAATTTTTGTTTAAGAGCTTTTCTCATTTTTTAGTTTCGTGAACGAAAATTTAAGGAAGAATTTACATATGCTGAAGGTTCTCTGGTAGCTGACGCACCCATATAGGACAGCAGCAACGGGAGAATAACTGCATCTGGAGAAAAATCCGTTTTTACACCATTGCTCTTGTTTCTTAGTTCTGATTCCGTTGCTTCTTGATGTTTTTAGCCTGCCCTTGTCACTGTCAAATATGATAATTATTGAAGGAATAGAATGCACTTAAGCATGCACAAAGGTTGAGTGTAGTGTACGCGGTACTCACACTACCCTTTGAACCAAGGGTTTACTCGCAATGGACAATCAAAATGATACGCGGGCAGCAAGTTCCGTTTTCATATGATTTTGTTTCTCTCATCTAGCTAGAGCCAACCGAATCGAAAAGGTATTCCCTTAGAAACATATACGACGATAAGGCCGCCTAGAACAAATACTAGACTCTGATTCAGGGCCCTGAAGACACGCCCAAGCCACAGGGAATTAAATATTTTACAGTTTTAACTTTTTAGGTGTTCATAAAGGAAATTATACAGGGTAATTTTTTTCTCATTCTTGATTAAAGGAAAAACAAAAAGAAAAAATAGTCTTCTTAAGAATGTTCCTATAGAGACAATTCCAAGAACTCATTAAGTCTGCGAAGTAAAGTGGAATTTAAATGTTAAAAATACTTTACAAGTCACTGAGTCCATCATATTATACTAGAAAGAATTGAAAAGTTTTGGTTCGATTCGCTCACTAAAGTTTGATCAAATGACCAAACATCAAAATTTGTCTTGGAATCCCTCTCTGGTTAGACCAAAGAATTTTGGCTACCTCTTTGTGTGTGTGCGTATATATATATATATATATATATATATATATATATATATATATATATATATATATATATATATATATATATATATATATGTGTGTGTGTGTGTGTGTGTGTGTGTTGGTCTACTGCCAAAGATAACAATGAGTTTATTATAACATTCTAAAATTATTTCTGCGTGGACGGCAGTTATGGAAGAGTGATTTACCAAGTGCTCTCTCACCCAATTTCCAGAAACAAAAAATGTTATGATAACTGGCGATAGGATAGAATAAGGGCGTACAGATTCATGCCTTTGACCATGGTATCAGAACTGAGTGAACATGAGTTGGCACATTTGAAATTCGAAATCGGATTAACGATTTCTCTTTCTGTCTTTATAATCATTATGTTATCTCTTCAACCACTTTATTATCCCTCAGTCTCTCTATCTTCCTTCTCCATCTACACTTTATCCATCTCCTCTTCTGTCATTCTATCTTCGCCCCCCTTACACCCTCTGTCAAAATCTTTATATATAATTTGTGAGTAGTAACTTTTGTTTTGGTTTACTTACTTTTGAGCAGTTTAAAATCAAAAATATTTTTCGAAAAGGTATAGGAAGATTGTATTATGTCAACGATTCAAGAGATGAAAAATCACTTTATAAAATCAGCATTCAAAATCAGGTAAGATATCTGTTCTAATTTATGGATATTTTTATTGAAAAATACATTTATTCATTTTATTAGCTTCTAAATTTGAAATTTTTTTTTTAAATGAAAAATCAATTTTAAAATAAACCTCGAATGCTTTCCATTCTAAATTTTATTGCAAAATTTACTCCGTACGATGCTTATAAAGTTTAGCTTGACAAGGTACAACCCAGGAATTATCAGTATAATCCGGTAAAATCAGTTAGTACCCGAAACACCCAGTTACAGCATACTCTATGTACACCAGCACGCCAGTCTTAAACAATAATAATAACCTATTGATATCGTTATAAATACACTAGAACCATGAGTTATACCAGTCATTATCATTACAAAAGCAAGCATTACAAAAGTACGTCATTTTGATATTTATTGTGATTTTATACACAATTGTGACACAAGGTCGAAAAGGGGGAGGGGTTAAGGCTGGTCATCACTATCTTATACCTAGCTAATCCGATTCACAACCCATTCACTCATTAAAATTTGCCCATTCACCACAAAAACTCGTCCGTCACTAATCAATCATCCATACACCATAATACCGCCTCCTCTCAGGGGGACCTCCAAAACGCGCCCCATGCCATAAAATTTAATAATGATAAATTATTATATAAAAAAATCTATGATGAAAAATGAGAGGGGAGGGAATGAACCCCAAAGCAAACTAAACATGAACACAAAGTGACCTAAACATAACTGATGTTAGTAGGGCCCGTCTAACCCACAAAAATACGTCATTTTAAAACACTACAATTAGAGGCTATCTCTATAAATAAACCCAAATACCAAGGTAGGCAAATATAAAACACACTGGTTATAATTATTTTTTTTTTAGAATTCTTAAAATATTTCAATCATTTTCAGCAACAGAAATGGGCTATTAATAAAAACGTAATAAAAATAAATTTAGTTGCAAAATATTCTAAAATGTCAGATTATACATTTATATTAATTATTAAAAAATATCGAATATGGAAAATAAAATGTTGAATAAATTTATAAAAGTAATGGTCAATTTTCAGAAATCTCGTCCATACGGGTAAAGATAAAAACTAGTCGATGGTATGCTGGAGTACTTAAAAATAGACTAGCGTGCTAGAAGATGAGCGGGAGACAATATAATTGGCATGATTAAAAAGGTCAAAACACAGAGTTCATAAATCGAAGTGCCCTGTTGGTTTAAATGATGCTGGCCCCAACATGAAGAAAAGGCCAGCAAACAAAGGCTTTCATGACGGAGACGTTTCTAGTTCTGAAGAATTTGGAAGCATCAAGCGGAGGATGAAGAAAAAAAAATATGTGAAAAAGAAAATAATTATCGAAGAATTATAGAAGGGATAATTAAACATTTTTTCAGGTTGAGAAAACCAAAATTTGTATTAGTAAAATTTGTATTAGTATTTAATGAACTTTCTGGCAGCAAGAAAAACAGTTAATAGGCAGACATTTGTAGATTACTCCCTAGAAATATAATTTTATGAGGGGAGTTTCATTCAGATGGATGAGAGCTTTCTCTTGATTCTATTAATCACATTTACAATCTTAACAAAACTAGTATATACGTATCTATACACACTCACGTGCACACACACACACATACATATATATCCACACAAACAAATATATCCATATATTTTTAATTAATAGAAAAATTCAGTCGATTTATTAATTAAAATTAAAAGATAATTTCAAAAAATTTCTGCGTTAACTTTATGAGTCGTAATTATTTTTGGCAATGATCTAAATCCAGAAAAAATGGCGGTTACACCATAAACCTGATGTTTTAAAACCCTAATTTACATAATAATTCATTAGCTGCACTAGCAGCATGAACAGAAGCGTTATAGTTTATGAAAATAATTTTTCGTTTGAATACCACTGCCTTTTGAAACTATGTCCAAGCATTGGTTTTCAGGAATTCAGTGTAGGGGGAAGAGATCATTTTAACACTGATCAACTCTTTACCGATAATTTCTGCCCAAAGCCTAATACCTTCTCTTTGCTAACACCCCAACTAACAGGCTCAAGTTCCTCTTTTAGGCACCACCCATTTCGCCAACCGAGCCAGCCAGCGTTGGGTAAAAATGTCTAAGGTCCATTTTGTGAGATAAGCAAAGTTGACCGCTTGGATCGTTGTGTTATTGATAATGTACTCGTAATCTCTTAGTTGGTGGACAAGTTTTCTTGCGAGTTAAATTTGACTTTGTTACAAGCCAATTGGACGCTAATATATTTACGGTTGCGGATGGAGCGTTTGTAACTTCACGGTTCACTATCTAACCCAGTTCTGTGTCTGAATCGTATTTTAGTCGGGGAGGGGAGGTACTATGAAAATTGGTTTTACGATTAGTGCTCATCATATTGTAGTCAGATACCAAGGTGTTTTGATATATCTGACTAGTCTCCGATTGATATAAAAAGAGATAGGGTTCAAGATTGGGACAGTGATTCCATGTACTTGCTAATACTGCAATGTCATGGAGAACCAGCGACGCCTGTTGCGAGATACTACTGGGACCCCTTGGGATACTGACAATGATGCCGTGACCCCGATAGCATACTTGAATCCAGGATCCTCCTCTAATTGCGGAAGAAGTTATATATATGAATTATTATATAACTATGAACTCTATTATCGCATGTTATTTTACAATGAAAGTTCCTTTAACGTTAAGTAATTCAGTAATCAATTTAAAATTTTCTGTTAAGAAGTAACGAGTAACGAGCATAAAAATCTACTGAATTACATGTGTAAGTTCATTGCCTAATAATCAGAGTAACATTTATTTGACATAAAAAATATTGAGTTCTTAACATAATCTCTTCTTTGCCAATGTTCTTAACACACGCCGGCTCTGAAGATCTAAAATTATATAGGGAAATTTTTAGATCGATATTCAGATAATAATTCTGCTAGGCTACGGACTTATTAATCCATCTTCATAACAAAAACTTCATAACTGTCAATATATATTAATTATATTTAGTAATAATATGTGTGTGTGTGTTTATTTAGTAATAATATGTGTGTGTGTGTTTGCTGTCTTATACTATCTTATATATATATATATATATATATATATATATATATATACATAAATGCGTTTATATATATATATACATAAATGCGTATATATATATATATATATATATATATATATATATATTATACTGATGCGTAAATGTATAAAATTGGACACAAGGTAGCATAATTAAATTCTTCTTGTCTGATGCGTATCTTCTCATTCGAGGAAACTACGTCAGAATGCATTTCAATATTGAATTTGTAACTGACACTCCAGAACAATTTCTCAACTTTGACAAAATACAAAACGTTTTTTTTTATAACGAATGAAAATTATATCAAGCCCAAATAAATAAATAAATTTAGCAGTTTGCCCTGAATCGTGATGTGTAAATTTAATTGTAAATTATTCTGTTAACCCAAACGTTCTTTTGCACAATGTTAGGGAAATCTTAGAAGCATCTTTGAACTTTACTTAACGCCTTACTTCTTCATCAGCCAGTTTACAAATATTTGGAATAATACAGAAAGTCAGAAAATGGTCTCCACATGAAATTAAGGAAACGTATATTGTTTAAACATTAATTTCTCACCGTTTTTGCTTGGCAAAAAAGTCATTTTTGGAGAAGGTAGTCACTGACAGCAAGAAATAGATTCATTATGAGAAACTAAAACGATGAAAATCGTTGCTCAATCAAGGGCGGCGTTCAAAATTTCAACCTAAACGGAATTTACAAAGGGACGGAAATTTTCTGGATTGTGGTTCAAAGGAATTTATTACGAACTGCTGTAAGCTGGATAAAATGTTTCTGTAAAAAGGTACAGTGACCTTTTGGAAAGAAGTTTTTGAATAGAAAACATTTCTGAACAAGGAATTTGACATGATATTGCTACATGATCACGTCTGTCTTCCACTGCAAACGCGACACGGCAAAAATTCATTGACTTGGTCTGGGAAATTCTTTCACATGTGAAATGTTCTCCAAGACTGTTACTGTCAGACTATGGTGTGTTTTGCTTTATACAGTATTCCTTGTCTGGTCAGTGATTCCAAAATATTCAAAGTATTAAAAATTGTTAGTCTATGTATTTATCTGTCTATCTATGTTATGTATTTATATTAAAATCTCTCAAATTGAAGCAGACATTATAATGCCAATTTCAGTTGAGTCATCAGAAAGGAAATTTCAATCTTCACTTTTACATTTTCTAACCAATAAGAAAACCCGAAGCAAACGCTGAACTTTCTCTCCGGAAATAAAGATCACAATAATTAATGAATAATTCTCCATGATTTGTTTTAAGCCATCAAATTCTTATAAATATCCGAAATCAATTCAATAAATCAGTCGTCGGTTTGTTTTCTTTCGAAGTCGAACGACATGAACTAACTTCCGATTTACTCAACTTTTCCGTTTTGTCTGCATTCAATTAATTTCTACCGCTAAACGCCAGATTTTGAAAAAAAAATAACCCCCAAAAACATCAGAGTATAATGTTATTACTACCTATTCACAAATGTTTGTTCCCACATTGACTTCATCAAACCAACGGCTTACATAGCTCCTTTGTAACAGCTAACACCCTCCATGTCACCTACACTGGAACGAAAGTTAACCGTAGCTTTCTTGCATATCCTCGTATATTGCACTTCGTAGCCCTTTCTCTGACGCTCATGCAACAATCTCATTCAGTTACCCTCTACCTTGAGTGACTCTTGGGCTTTGTATTGGGGAAACAATTAGTAAGAAAAAAGAAACTCATTGAAAAGGAACCTTTCACACTTTCTTAAAAGTGTTGTACAACAAAGAACTTATAAAACGGCTTATTTACTTTATTCAAAATCAATTTGTTGACATTAACTTTGTCTTCCTTTGATTTATGCATAAAGAAATCTATTATATGTGAAGTCTTTCTTTTCAAAGCAAATAAAATATACACTTAAAAACTAGATAACATTAAATTCTCCTTCGCAACATCAAAATATGTTATCAGTTATTCTTTGTCTTCATTCTCTGATGCTAACAATTTATATAACTATTTTCTATTTCATTTATTTCTTCCTAATATACATTTCCTATTATTCTCTTTTCTTACTTCATTTCCTTATTGGTAATATTTTATATTTTTCATTCCCTCTTCGTCTTCATTTCAACTATAATCCGTATTCTTCTGGAGATAATTATTGTATTTTTTTTTTTTACATATAGCATCAAAAATATGCAATTTTGTAGTTGTATTGCAATTTTGAAAGATCAAAGCATTTCACGCATTTTCTATGTTCAATACTACTTGAATATTAAACTAAACAAATAATATTCTATTCAACACTGAATAATTATGATTTTTACTACACCAGAAGCTGTAGTGTATAAAAGTGTTAAAGTAGTCATATGTCTATCTCGTGAGTTAAAAGTTACTCTCGTTGAGAGGAGCGTTTTTTGTGTTGTACTTTCCTTAGGTGATGAAACTGGAGTGACTTCTCCCTTGAGTAGGCCTATTCAATGATGTATGATGACCTTGCACTGCACAGATAATTCGATTTTACTATATACGCAATAAGGGCAAAATATAAAAATATTTCAGAAGCTTTATTTTTCAATTTTCTAATAATGGAATTGGATAGAACATATGTATTTTTAATGCATTTAACTGTTTATAGCTATAGCACAGTCTTAAAAATAAACAACCTTAAAAATAAACAACAATTGCAAACTTGCATATACAATTAGAAACTTACATCTACAAATAAGAATAGTCATAAAAAGAAAAAGAACGTGGAATATTTAACATAATTATGGCATAATATACAATTATTATATTTTGTTAGAGAAAATAAATGTAAGCTGGACTTTCTCATTCTTTTTACAGACGTCATAAAGATCTTGAAGGCACTTTATTGCACATTCTGCACACTGATTTTCTCTGGAAGTTTCAAATCTAGCCTGTTCTAGATTTCAAAACCTTTTTCACAGAGTTTAATGCTATTTTATGATCCTTCATGCTGCTACATATCTTCTGATAATCACTTGCATTGCAGATTTGGTCAGTAAATCAATGTTCCGCCCAACTGTAAGAGATGAATTAGTGAGTATCTTTTTTCTGGTAAAAGAATCTTGCATTAATTAAAATTCGGTATTTTTTAAAACTTCACTTTAGAAAATCTTGGAAAACTCGAGTTAAATGAAATAGAAATTTCATATCCTCATGCTATCCTCTTGTTTCAGTAATCTATTCTTTTCCATTCCAGAGAGGTAGTATTGACAGCCAGTAATGGATGAAAGGCAAGACATACGTGGCGCACACCTCAGTCCTACCCTTCACGGACAACCGCCTTTGACTGCCGCTCCGACATTTGCCTATACCTCCGACCAATTCTTCCTCAGCTGGATCCCGGGTCCGAACTATACTCTAAGAATGCTGACGGATCAGTCTAACCAAAGGGCACTGGAAAAGCAACCCCTTTCCATGCACTTAATCGCAAACCCGAAGACTTGTTGCGGTTAATCTTGGCCCCCGTGACCTTCTCGTACCGTTCAAGCGCCTTCTTTACCACATCAATGTCACTGCGACACGACATGAAAATGGATGCATCATCGGCGTACGTAGTAACCTTGGCTCGAGTCCCACCAGATACAGAGATTCCACGTAGGGCCGGACTGTATGCCCTGTCCTTCAACCAGCGAATGAGAGGCAACAAAACCAAAGCGTAAAGTAGGGGCGACAGTGAACAACACTGACGAACCGATCGAAACGGCACAAAAGTCCGTGGCCGCTTTCTGTTTACCTGTAACACAACTTGGAAGAGCGATACAGGGGTGGCTAATGCACTTGCAGAATCCGACGGCCTGCAGGATAGCAGCCAGGTACCGATGCTTGTGATATGGAAAAGCACAGGATGCGACACGACGAACCACATATGAACCACATCAATAAAATGTTCAAGAATGCAGTTCTTCACTCTAAAAGCTATCCAATTGACGACTGTGACCGCAACCACTTTCTAGTCAGAAGTAAACTCGGAATAAAAGTACGGAAATAATAAAAAACAAAACAAAGTAATACCTAAACTATAATACAACTTATTCAAGGACAACTTAACTTGCAAACACACGTATGCTGACAGTGTTAAGAGTAAATAAGCTGGATGGGGTCAGAAATTCAATGTGGAACAGTTTAAGGGAAGCTTTAGTGACAGTGGCGAACGAGGTCATTCCAAACAGAGACAAGAAAAACAGGAATGAATGACAGACGAAATTATTTAGATGGTGAACAAAAGATAGCAAACACTGCCAAAGAAAGTTAGAGACTGTTAAATATTAAGCACAAACATTAGGTACAAATTCAGGCAAGCCAAAGATGAATAGCTCAAGAAAAGTGTGCAGAGATAGAAAGACTGATCACTCTAGATACGGCAGGCATGCATAAATGAATAAAAGAAATAACATGACATTGTATTTTATTATTGTTATGGGAACTTACCTATAACGATAATGGACTTTTCCTGACTCTATAAATACTGCGCCTCTCTGAGAGAGAGGGAGGATCGAGTCGAGCCGCAGTCTCTGACTGTGCGCGACTCCTGTCGAACTCTCTGCTTTGGCAGAGAAGAACTCGGACGAGGCTTTGCCGCAGGGCAAAGTTTCGTCCGGGGAGGAAGACAAGCCCTGAACCCGTTTATACGGGTTCTTAAGGGAGTATTTTTGGCCGAGCTTACGGGCTCAGAGAAACCCACGTTAAACTCGGCCTTGTGTCACATACTTTCCTCGTGGGGGCGGACTGTTAAATATCGGAACGAGTCGAGTCGCAGTCTCTGACTGTGCGCGACTCTTGTCGAACTCTCCGCTTTGGCAGAGAGGAACCCGGACGAGGCTTTGCCGAAGGGCAAAGTGTCGTCCGTGGAGGTAGACAATCCCTGAACCTGTTTATACGGGTTCTAATGGGCATATTTTTGGCCGAGCCTACGGGCTCGGAGAACCCACGTAAAGTCGGCCTTGTGCCACATGCGACCGACGTGAGAGGGTTGTTAAATATTGGAACGAGTCGAGTCGCAGTCTCTGACTGTGCGCGACTCTTGTTGTGACACCCAACCCTCCTCTGTCCTGGTCACGGCACCATTTGTGACACCCATCCTGGTCACGGCACCATTTGTGACACCCAACCCTCCTCTGTCCTGGTCAGGGCACCGTTTGTGACACCCGTACTGGTCGCGGCGCACTTGTGACACCCGACTTCTTTTTCAGTCACGACGCCAGAATGTGACGTCGGTCCTTTGTGACGGGCTAACCCTGGGACATCGGTTGAAGTCTTGTTGGGTTCTAGTACCAACTTGTCGTACTCGGCTCGCTTCCAACGCCTGGTCACCGAAGCAACTGCTTTGATCTCGATTCCACCCACCCACGTTGTGATTTGATCTTAGGTTGACGAGATCAATCAGACATCGGGCCGTAGTGCCAGCCGAATCCGGGTCAAGGTGATACTGCACAATAATTGTAGACAAAAAAAACAAAAGCACAAACAACAACTTCAAGGCGAGCGACTGGTTAGGAATAGTGATTAATTTTATGTCGGTTTGTTGAGTTACAGGAGTGCGTCTCTCTCTTTCTCTCCCAGCCCGAAGAAAAAAAAATGTGGATTGTAACACTTTTGCGTTCCTTAACTAGTTCTGGATATCTGTATGGAGAATATAAGTCAGACTTCTATAATTTGTTCTTGGTTAGAAGTCTAATTCGGAAACTTGTTTTGGTGGGAAATCTAAAGTCGGTCTTCAACAAATCTGTTCTTGGTTAGAAGTCTAAGTCGGAAGGCATGGAATCGTGCGGTCACCTGTGCGAGGCGCGTCTCTCTCTTACTGTACTGGCTGTACTCTTCTGACTCACTGTCTGGACTCGACCCGACTCTCCGAACTCGACTCTCCTCCGCGAACTCCGAAACACCCGTAGATGTTTTCTTATATGGACGCCGATCAAAACCTGGCGTGGGGTCGGACGTGGTGTGGCCACCACGTTGATTTCAAATCCCCAAAAATAATTATCATTTTCCGTATTTGGAAATCTTATTCCACTCCCACCCTCTTCTACTTTCATATGGGTATCTCACCACACTTTAGAGGGCGTCAACGGTTTTCCCACTTCCTCGCAGTAACATCTCATGCCTATCCTCTCAATGGGCGGTGGCAGGCCTCCTCTCTGCGTCACATGATCATCTCCGCCTGGCTATTCGGCCAATAGGCGTCAACTGATAATCTCAATTTTTATCCAACTTCACGGGATATGTTTTTTCTCAACCCAGTTTCTCCGTCAATATTAAGTGGACAATTCTTTTTGGCGAAACTGGGTTAATTAAAATACCCTAACATAGCCTTCGTTATCACAAACGAACTTAAACAGAATGCAGATGTCCTGTGTGCGGTCGGCAGACGACGCATCAACTACTGATAACACAAGTTCGTCATCCTGACACAGCCAATGTTTTAATTGCCCAGAAGCTCTGGTATCCCTCAACTAATTTTCACGACAATGACCATCAGAATTTTCGTGGGTGGTCTTTTTTTCTTTTATCATCTAAGTTGTTAAGTCTTGTCCCTCTGTTTCTTTCTTTTCTTTCTCTTTTTCCTTCCTTTGTCCTCGAAGAGAATTTGGCATATCTCAGCATCAAACTTCAGCGAGAAAGTAAAATGGTTATCTTGAATCGCACTTGAAAATAACAAAACAAAAAAACTTTTTTTTTTCACCGATACTCTGTTTGGGAAAATAACAAAACAAAAAGAATATCGCTCAGTATGTCTTTCGTTATATCTATCGGTGTAAGCAATCGCTCAGTATGTCTTTCGTTATATCTATCGGTTTAAGTATCCCCGTAATTAACTTCTGTGGTTAATTAATTGATTAATTAACCTGCCGTTCCTAAATAGTGTTACATTGTCGAACTCTCTGCTTTGGCAGAGAGGAATCCGGACGAGGCTTTGCCGAAGGGCAAAGTTTCGTCCGGGATGGTAGACAATCCCGGAACCCGTCTATACGGGTTCTTAAGGGAGTATTTTTGGCTTACAGGCTCGGAGAAACCCACGTTAAACTCAGCTTTGTGCCACATATTTTCCTCGTGGGGGGACCGTTAAATATCGGAACGAATCGAGACCTAACGAGTCAAGACAATATTAGTTCACACTAAACCAGACTGACAATTAATACTAACACCTTCAACTTCTTGTATTATATTTCTGTTGTAATATATCTTTGTTATTTTCTACTCTTGTGTTCGTGTTGTTCTTCCTTGGTCCTAACCTTGGATCATAACCGTGGTGCGAGGCTATTTGACCATAACAATCATATAATTATTAACTTTATTGATACATGTTATTTTATAATCTAATATTCCTACACTTCTGTTTTTCCTTCATTATTATCTTTTTTCGTTTGTCTTCTCTTATTTTTCATAATTGATGTAGTTTTCGTAATACTTTAGTATTAGAAATTGTCATAATTTAAGTGCCTTGTGACAGAAAATTTAAACTCGTCTAAGAAAGTTGACAGCTTTGATGATATTGGAATAGTTGATAGTCTAGAGCGTTTATTTCCATCCAAGAAAACAATACCCACTCATATACATGCTCTCACAATACATCTGATGTACTGAGAGTAGATAAAAAGAAGTAAAAGGCTTCAACAACGACATGTTCGTCGTGTCAATAAGGTTCCTTGTATTTTGGAGCGGCTATTGAAGCTAGATATAAAAATAAAGAAACAAATTGCCGTTACAGAAATAGACGAAAATGAAGTTTTTTTTATTATTATGGGATGGGCTCAAAGTAGTAGTAATATTAGTAGTAATAATAACAATAATAAATAAATAAACTTTTTCGTCGTGTCAATATAAGAGTGGAAAATGAGGTATTTAAAATAAAATCTACTTTCATAAGTATATTTTGAAATTCCATTTATAAAAACGTTTTCTCCTTTGAGCTATATCAGTCTATTTCTATCTATCTATCTATCTATCTATCTATCTATCTATCTATCTACTTAAAAGGACTGGGCCACTCGTAAAAATTTAAGGAAAATATCTTGGGAAATAACTTTTGTTGATTTGCATTCTTTGGGTCTTTTCTTAGATCGCGACATTGGTCAGAATCGAAAAATATTGATTTTTTTAAGTCATTTTAGAAAGGAGTCCTGTTCATAATAACTATATAGTTTAAAATAGATCCCGATTTTTACACAATTATTGGACTTATTATTTATTTACAAATTTCAAGTGCGATAACATCATTGATATCTCCATATCTTTTTGTTTTGAGGGAGAATATTTCCTACAAGTTTGGATTCGGCCATAATACGAAAGGCATAAAAAATACTCCTACATCAAGAGGAGTAGCAAGAAGAGCAGTAACAGCAGTAGATTTTGCTGAAAACAGCCATTCACGGCTAAACATTCTCTTCCCTAGCTTCTATTCTACATTACGTTTCCCTGTAGCAAAATGTAAAAAACTTGTTGTTAAACCAATTCCGGCTTCTATTGTTTTTGATAAATCAGTTACAACATTTTTTTTACTTTTCAGAATTTTTTTAACCCGTTTCCAAGCTTTTCTTTTAACTTAAAATTTCACAAACATGAGAGCTTAATAATAATTTATTTTAAATGAAGAATAAACGAATGCATACTTTTATTAATTAATGTAAATTTTTGTTCCTTAATTAAAATGTATATATCCTTTTGTTTTTATTTAAAAGAAATCATTTATATCGAACCAGCCCCCAAAGTCTGTTTTTGTATGCAAACCAATCCAAATAACCCATTAAAATTCAGTGATCGATTTAACAGTGTATCGATATTATAAACCAGACCCCCTACTAAATCGAGAAAAAAGAATAATTTTTTATTCTTTTATTTTTTACAGTAAGGTTTACCCTTTACAGGTTCCAGGGTCCACTCGAGGTATAGGGTTACATTTGGAGGCCATTTGTGTGTATAGGTGAGGGAGATAATGATTAACGCGAGCCTTGAACAGGTTAAGATTGTAGTGATCGGGAACAATCCTGTTGGGAGTCGGTTCCGCAAGGCAGTGATTCGCAGGAAGAAACTGCTTGAATGGAACTTACATCTCACTGATGGAATACGAAGGGAATGTAGGTTGTTTGCTACTATGTAAGTGGCATGGTGCGTTCTTGCCATGGGACCAGGGAATGTAGATCGCCCGATCACTTTCCGTGGAAGTAGCGGCAGAACAGAGAGAAGCTTGCCACATCCCGCCCGAGGTAGAGAGGTTTAAGGGTGGAGAATAGTTCGTTCCCAAAAAGGGCTTGAAGACGCTTTTGTATTCTATCAAGACTGGAGAGTGAGGTCAACGCAGCCCCCGCCCAAATATGATAACATTACTCCATATTTGTCCTGATTTAGCTCTTGTAAAAGTAGGGGATAGCTGGAGGAGTGAGGTACTTACTGTAGCGGTACAAGGAGCCAACCATTTTACCTGTATCCTTAGCAATGGATCGTATATACGGATTCCACTTAAGGTCGGGCATGAGTTTGAAGTCTTTCAAGGCATGGTGCTTCCCCGAGAGGACTTCCGTTCAATCTCATTGGTGGTAGTTCGGGGTCATATTTATTATAATGGAATGTAATTAGTTTGGTCTTCAAGGCATTGAATGTAAACACCCAGATTTACCCCATTGGGCAATTTGTGCAAAATCGCAAGAGAAATCAGTCGACAACCTCTGACGATCGAGAGTTTTAGAAGTGCGTCCATACGTAGTCGTATCATCAGCATAGATGTTTACAATTGATCTGAGTATATTCTTAGACAGATAATTTATGTAGATTAAAAAGAGGGTTCAACTGAGGAGTGACCGCTGGGGGATGCTTGCATTGAGCACTAAGGCTCTGGACACTAATCGACACTTCTCGATCAGAAATCGCTTTTGTTAGGAAGCGACTTCTGATCTAGAAGAGCCTTCCAGTGATTCCATAACTGGAGAACTTGTGTAGTAAACTTTTGTGTCACGTCTTGTCACGGCCTTTGAGATATCTAATTCTTTGATTTTAGAGGTGCGTTTATCAAGAGCCGCACTGATTCTGTGAGTGATGGTAGTTAGGATGTCGACAGTGGATTGAGCCGACCGAAACCCATAGTGCTCGTCGCTGAAGAGGTCGTTCTTTTCTAGGTGCTCAGCGAGCTTCTTATTGATTATGACTTTAAAGAGCTTGCTGATGATACTGTGGAGACTGATGAATCTGTATTAGGAAGGGGAAGATCACACGCCCGCGTTCTTGAAAACCGGACCTACGCTTGAAACCTTCCACAGACTTGGGAAGGATTTCTCTTTCAAGCAGTGGTTGGATAACTTTACTGGGATTGGGGATAATTCGGTGTTGATATTCTTAAGGACAACCACTAGAATTTTGTCTGGGCCAGTGGCTTTCTTAGGGTCAAGGCCTTTCATAAGTCTAGAGACTTCTCGTGTAATACTGATAATATTATTGAATTTGTGCCCAGTGAGACGTGGGAGCTTGGGGAGGGGATGATCTTTATAATCTAACCCTGAGTTAAAGACAAAGAGAGGTTCGCCTTATGTTTCGAGAAAGATATGGCCTTTGTGTAAATGTAATTTAAAACCCCACTGTTATTTTTACAATACGTTTGCTTTCCCTCCCACCCTTCCCTATATTACAAGACACCATTCCTTAAATTTACGTTACACTTGATTTTCTTTTCTACTTCTTTTCTTTATACACATGCTGTTATGATGATACACTTGCTGTCTTCTTTTCTCGTTCTCTTCACAATTCTTTTTCTTCTTCCTCCTCCTTACACCCTCATTTCTGTTACACTCAACGTTATGCGTTTGGCCGTCGTGCGTTTGTTTATTTATTTATTTTTGAAAAATAATAATGTAGCGTTCTTTGTGATTTTTTTAAAAATAAAGCGTTGGACAGTCAATTAATGGAATTAGCCTGATGAGGCCGCGAGGTCGAAACCAAGGTCACGTATTCTATCTGAACTCCTAGTTTTTAAAGTTTAAAGCTCTACATTTTTTTTCACATGTTTATGGAGCACTTTTCATACTACTATTTCCTGGTTTGATTCAACTCTGATCATTAATCTTATATATATATATATATATATATATATATATATATATATATATATATATATATATATATATATATATATATATATATATTTAAAGACATTTTTATGTTTAACGTTCTTTTTATAGATACAAGTATTTAAGTAAATGCACTGTTTATAATAAACAGTATTAAATAACATTTACCGGCCTGAATGTCCGAGAAATTTTCATAGAAAATATTCGTCTTCCGTGTGTGTGCGTGAGAGAATGTGATATATAAATTTTTATGTATCAGATTCATCATCTAGAAGTAATGTTTTTGTTAATGGAATTATATATATTAAGGAACGGGAAAGGTAGATATAAACGCAAGCGTTGATTATAATTTTGCACGACTGGAAACGCTGAAGATGTTGGAGCGCTGAAATTTTAAAGTATTAAATTAAATATTTTTGACGTGTTTGGGAATGTAATCTTTTAAAACTTATTCAAAACGTAAAACTTCTGAATTCATGTCACTTTATTAGTTATAAAGTTATCAGCAATTTATGGCACACCAGTCATTTTGATTTATCATATTTGGCGACTAAGTTTGAAAGCCTCCAGTCACTTTTCGCATCGGTACTTCATGGTCTCTCTAAATGCCTTGTCGAAGTTTCGTGATATTTTCACGTCGTCAAACCAGTGTTGATAGATAATCACCACACTAATGAACATTAGAACTTCACAACTGTTTCGCAAAAGATATGACCTAGACTTCTGGCTAAATTAATTTCCTTTTTATCGATGACTCAAAACTTTCTTCATCATCATAACTGCGAATGGAGCATATTAAAAGGAACTACTCGAGACAGACTAATTTAGTTATATTTCTCTAAATCTGGCATTCAGAGTTGTTACAAGACGGAAGATTTCATTCTTGTCAATTATCGTTGGTTATTACATTTGGGTTCGTAAGTGTATTTGTAAATTTGTCATTTTAAATCTCTTTATTCTGCGGTTGTATTCGTATTTAACACATGAAATATCAAATTCGAATGTTTATTTTATCATTTGTAGGCCTCATCCAATCTTCTTGGATGGAGCCTACACTTGCATGTTAAGAGTGGCTGAATGTTACTTGGAAAGATCGTCTGACTAATGAGTGATTGCATGGGAACCTTCGTTCAGTATCAGACATTATCAAAGAGCGTAGAATCAGATTCGCTGGGCATCGATGGAGAGCTAAAAACGAAATTGTTAGTTGAGTTCTTTTGTGGAAACCTACACAAGTGTTTGCAGAAGACGGCAGATCAAGACCTATATCAAGCAGATTACGGACGACACAAACTGCAATCCCTTTGACCTGTCGAATAGGATGAACAATAGAATTGGATGGCAACAGAAAGTCACAGGAGTCAGTGCAAGTAGTGCGACCGGATGTACCATTTGTTATTGTACAGATGAACGCAAAAATATTCCGCGCCCTGTTTATTATTCTTATTCTTCTGATTAATCATTTCGGATTTTAATTTGATGACCCTTCTCTGCTCTGTGATCTTTTGCAAGTACAGTTTGTCCTGGTACATATTTGCGTTTCATTACTCCATGATGACGGTAAAATTATTATTCCATCGCTGTGTTCCGCTTTAGGGAATAGTTTGTAGTTGGATGGATGACACCTACGGTTCATCGGTGCTTCTGCTGGGGAACTTCCATTAGGTGCATTTAAATTGGGTGTAGCTCTGTAACTTCTGAGGAATATTTCTAATATTTCTTTTGTGGTTCCCTCCATTTCGAGTTTGAGGAGCACCCTGTGAAAAGTATGAAGTGAATGCAGTGCCATTATCAGAAACTAGTATCCGTGGGACTCCAAATCGACTGAAGTTTTGATTTAACTTAAGAATTATTTCATCCGAAGTGATGCGATTCATCTGAAAATATTTGGCCATTTGCTGTAAGCTTCAACAAGGAAAAAATAACACTACCACTTGATGGGTGCAGCAAAATCAATGGGAAGACGTGACCAGGGTAATTCAGGGATAGACCAGGAACTGAGTGTAGTTTTCCGGGGAGTTGGTATTTGGAACGCGTGGTACCAATTCCCCCAACTGCTTGTCTATGTTAGGCCAATAAACATGTGTGCGTGCCATTTAATACGGTTAATACCTTTGATGACCATAATGGAAATTCTTTATCACTCTTTCATGTAACGAAGATGGGATAATCACACATTCCACAAAAATAACCAGCCGTCGATTTCTGACAATTTAGATCGACTCTAAAAGAATGACTGAACTTTTTGTCTGTGCATATTTCTGGCCATTTTGTACGTGGAAGCAGGGTTAGGGGTAGGGTTAGGGTTAGGGTTATATAACAATATTTTTTTTATAACAATGGATGGGAAACGGCGGCTCCACGGAACTTTGTAGAAGTGACTGGCAATGCACTTACAGTGGATGAAAGCACTGAAGTAACTTCTGACTGTAGAGATAATGTTGCGATGAGTGAGTTTTCTGGTACTTTATTTTGTGTAGACATGAGCCTAGATAATGCATTGGCATGTTCAATGATATTGATTGAATTGCATTTTATAGAAACTATAATCTAACAACATAGGAGCCCATGTTTTCAGACAGTTTGCTGTATACACTGAGATGCTATTTTTAGATTCAAAATACTAAGAATAGGTTTGTGATCTGTAATCAGAATGAAATGATGTCCGTACAGCATTTTGTGGAAATTTTTAAAAGTAATTGTTAATGCTTCTTTTTCAATTTGATTTTAATTAGACTCCGCAGGTGTTAGTGATCTGGATGCGTGAGCCTTTTGGCTGCCATCAAGGAAAATGTGAAAAATGATACTTCCAGTATCATAATTGGAAGCATCAGAGACCACAACAATATCCATGGATGATTTGTAGTGTGTCAGTAAAAGATAGGAAGAAAGTAAAGACTTTACCTTTTTTGAAGGCTGCCTGGACCACTTCCATGCAACATCTTTTTTCAGAAGATTGTTGAGGGGTGCACTAATTCGATGAAGTTCCGACAAAAAACGACTTCAGTGGCTAACCAAGCCAAGGAAAAAATGTAATCGTTTTACATTTGTCGGTGCTGGCATGTTTTTTATTGAGATATTTTCTGGGTCTGGTCGTCTACCATTTTTGACGAAAATAAACTCAAATTTGTTCTCGGAAAAATTCACACTTTTCAATTTTAAATCCGTACTGTTGAATTCGTCTGAAAACATAAATTAAACATGGGAAAAGTTCATCTTGAATTACACTTGCAACGATGATGTCATTGATGAATGCTGCAACTGCAATCCGTCAGCATGGCGTCCATTGTCTATTGAAAAATGGCTGGTGCTGGTTTGACACTGAAGCTAAGACGGTTAAATCTGAATAATCCTTTGTTGGTGTTGATAGTAATGGGCTCTTTGGACTTCTCGTCAACTTTCAGTTGAAGAAAAGCATTGGAAAGATCAACTTGCAAAGTAAATTTCGCCGTTCAGTTGTGCAAAAAGATCCTCTGGCACTGGAAGTGGATACTGATGTGTATCCAAAGAATTATTCAAACAGTTCGACTAATTAGCACATACGCGAACTTTTCCATTTGCCTTTTTAACAACTACAATAAGAGCTGCCCACGTGGAGTAATTAACAGAGGCTCTATTACGCCTCATTGCTGAAGACGTTGTACATCTTTTTTAATCATATTCAGAACAGCATAAGGTATGGACCTTTTTGTTTAAAAATTGGCTTAGAATCTGGTTCTAATTTCAGAGTAGCTTTAATTTTTTTTACGACACCCAAGTCCATCTTGAAAAACGTACCTAAATATTTTTGAGTTCGTTCCTTAAATGATTTTCAATATCATAAATCGGCGGGAAGTTAAATGTACTGAACACAAATCTGAGAGGAATTTCAAAAAGGTTAAGTTATCCAGTCAAGATCAAAATGTTCTATTTCGAAAGGAAACATCGCAAGTTAATTCACCAGTTAATCGAATTATAATACTTTCCGATGGACTCATTGCTATGTGATCTGTTTCAGACACACGTGGCTTTTCAATTTGTTCCCAAGTCGAATGACATATTAACGTTATGTCCGACGCTGTATCAAATTGGAAACGAACTGGTTTGTAATCCACTTTGAACGTCGCAAATACTGTTTGCTTTTTTAATTTTTTCGGGCTGAATTTTCGTGTGAATTTGGATGGCAAAATCCTTCTTTATGCACGTTCTGTTGGCGTAACATCTCCGTAAGCATCTCTGGTGGAATTGCCATGTTGATTTTAAAGTTCGAGTCCTCGTCGCCAAAATTTTGTTATATCCTAGGTTGTTGGGATGAGCAGTAACGAATACAAATAAAATACAAGTTTATTTTAACACATAATGAAATAACTTTTATTCATTTACTGCCTGAACACAGAAAGGATTTGTTTGGATTGAAATCATGAGTTCCACGCGCGTGTCAGATTGTCACCATGTTGGATTCAGAAGTGCTGTGCTTTGATTAGTGGTCCACGGAAGTAACTCAATTGTTTTTGAGTTATAGTCATTTATAGGGGAGAAATTAGCTTCTCCTAACAAATTTGATTGTTTTATTTTCACAAATATCAAGAATAAGTTTTGTATAAACATTCAACCTAGTGAAAAAATAAATTAGATTATAGCAAGAGGTAAATAGCCATTCTTATATTCTTATAATGTTTTTATACACCTAATTTAATGCTCAATATAAAATTAAACAGCTCATATAATTTATAATTTTACTTTATAAATTAAATATTATTTAAGTCAGTAGCATTGCGAGAACCTGAAAATGAAATTGACTGGGGCTTTTGATAATCAATCCGGGAAACGCTGCAAGAAATTTTTCAAACGGTTTCAGTATCTTGTTCTACTGTTTTATCCAGCATTCATAAATGAAAAGAAATTTGGTACGGTATAAACGCTTGCAAGATGCGGTCGGAAGATTTAAAGACGATGGGCGACTAAAAAACAGTTTCAGTTAACTCGAAATCGAGTGTAAAGAACACGCAGACAGATATGAATTACGCTGGAACACATGTACACATCTCACCATTTTGGAGGACATTGAACAAGGATTTTATAGACAGGTTGCACAAAATAAGCCACTACAAAATAAAACCTATACGGCTTGTTTAGTATTCAATCAAATTTGGATCTTAGGATGAACACTGGAATAATTATTTGTGAGACAAAACAAAAACTGAATTTTTCGGACATAAGCAGCAACTTTATGCATGGAAAAAGAATACGTTGCACGTTGCCATATTAGCATTTCAGTGGTGTAGTGGTGGAGTTCTTTAGCGCAGCAGGTATCGGGAAACTCACAAGGACTAGCTGAAAAATGTACTTAAAATGTCAGTCTATTATTTCAAAGGATTTTTTCCCTTTGCAAAGATTTCATTTTACAGAAAGATAACGACCAGAAACATACTTCGCCTGAATCAATCGCCTGAACTAAATACAGTTGTGGTACGAGTTGAAGATTGTTTATTATAAACATAGGCTATCGAACGTGAACAATATAGAAAAAATGGTCGTAAATACCAGTGGCGAGACGAAGAAGACTCATCCAAGGCTACAAAAATATCTGTTAACTGTGATTTATGCCACAGGGACCCCAACTATTAGTTGAAGTGGTCGAACACTTAAGTGTTGATAATTACAGATATAACAATTAGGATATTAATATACTCTTATTTATTATCATTTTTTGTATTAAACAATTTAAATGACGCTAATTGATTAGATAAATTACATCAAATCAGATTTCAAATGATTAATCGGAAAAACCGAAAATAATTTTTGTTTACAAATATAAATCTTGTGCTGCACTTTGCCAAATTCTCTTTCACAATAAACTTTGTTTTTTTTACAATTGAAAATATTTTCACCATGGAGCAAGTACAACGACTCATTTTTTAACTGAAGTAGAGAAAAAATAACAAGCTGACATTTTAAGAAGAAAATGTTAAAAACAAACAATCTAAGAAAGATTTCAGCGATTTCTTGTCAGGGATGAGAATATTCCAAATGAACAACAAAGAAGATGCAAAGACTAAATTAAAATTCATGTTCAGGAAGAAGACCTGTGAATGACAACTTAAATGATTTGAATAAAACACTTGAATGAAAATGCAGAAAAATTCTTAAAATTATTGCCCTTCAGTATATAAAATAATTTTGTTTTCGAGTTGATTGACGGGGTACCGTGCTAAATGTTACCCAGCATTTCTCGGAGTAATGAGGATTACTTGACCGTACCGTTTGCCTTTTAAATGACATGTGAGAGATTGTAATGATCTATATAGTACCAGCAGTACGGAGTAATCGATGGCCTAACCGACTATGTGTGGTGGGTTCACACTTTTCAGAAGTGCAAAGTGAACATCAAATGTTTCAGACGGAATTCCTTTTAACTACACATCTTCGGCAATTAATAGTGTCTTGGTTAAATTCAAGAACCGATCTAAACACGTGGTGGCTTTATACATGAGTATATACACTAAGAAAATAAAGTTCACGGAAAATATAACCGAAAGATAAGAATAAAAACAGCAAAGGATTTTTTTACACATAATAAAGATGGTTAAAAAGCTTATAATAAAAATATATTTATTTGTGGAGGTGGACAAGAGATAGATAGATAGAGAGAGAGAGAGAGAGAGAGAGAGAGAGAGAGAGAGAGAGAGAGAGAGAGAGAGAGAGCTGTCTCGCATGCACACATTTTTGACATATTTAATCATGTTTTGTTTGTTTTTAGAAGCCTATCGGAAATCCTGTTGCGATGACGTCGAAGGTTTGTTTGTAGGAAATGAAACGAAGCAAAGAATTAAAGAAACCGGAACTAATTCTGGCGAGATCCAAAATTGTATCATGATTCGCATAAAATCGCTGAGGTTATTTTTTATTCTTTTCTTGCACCCCAGATCGTTTTTACTTATTTAAGTCCATTAATATTTTCTCTTTTTTGTTCGTGTCAATGTCTTTTTTTATTCTGTGAAGATAAAACGTCATTTATTATTGGCAGGAGGATGTGGTTAATTGACCAGATACAAGAGGAAATGGAACTACAAAGGATAAACGCTTCGTATCCTACGAAGCAGAAAATAAGCAAAAATCAGTCTGAGTAGAGAAAAAAATTTATTTTGTAATGCGGTTGTTAATCATCCTTTTAGGTGTAATATTTATTGTTAAACTTAGTCTGGCACAGGATCACAGTAATAGAGCACCCAGTGGTGGGGATTATTTTTCATAGTCCAAGAATTAATACAAGGCAAAGCTATTTTTACCTTGATTATAGCAGAAGATTTTCGGATTTTTGACGTAGATTACTCTTATCTCTCCGCTCTGACTGTAGTGAGAGTATATTTTCTGGAGTGTGGATCTCCAGTCATCCGAAAAAGGGCTGAAATGATTGCATAGTCAATTAGTTTGATATAAAGACACGATAAGGCTCGAACTTATTCAGATCGAGTCAAGCCCACTTGACCCAACCGACTGGAATCTATTAGCGTGTTCGAAGAATAATGCCCGATTTTAGAAGAAACCTTTTGTCTTTTAATATATTATTATATTAGTTACAAAAAAATATATTACTTATTCCTAATGATGATGTTAATTTTATATCATTCTCTTTCAAAATTTAATTTAAAACATTCTATCCTCCTCATCTTAAACATGAAAAAAAAAGAAAGAAGAGAAACATTTACGTTTTTGCATGAGTTCTAACTTGGGCATAATACTTTTTCAAACTCTTGTCAAAATGAACATATCAAGGTGTGAGGGATTTATTTGTGACCGGAGAGAATAACGTGCTGGTTTCTGAAATTCCTCAGTGCGGATACGAGTTTTGAAGAAGGTAGTAGAGGACATCCATCTGCAATTGACAATCAATATCTGAAAACATTAGTCGAACAAAGCCCACGTTAAAGTTTCAGAGAAGTTTATCAGATAACGAGTGTCAGCATTTCAACAATATCGGGCCATCTCAAGAAAAGGTGAAGAAACTCGATAAATGGGTTCAACATGAACTCAGTGAAAGTCAAAGAGGTCGGCGTTTTAAAGTGTGTTTAATGCTGCATCTGCGAAATTTCAATGATTCATTTCTTAATCGAATAGTGACTTGCGATGAGAAATCGATCCTTTATGACAATCATAAACGATCGTCTCAATGGCTTGATCATGATGACGAACTAAAACATTGAAAAACCGAAATTCCACCAACAGAAGATTATGGTTATTGTCTGGTCTGGATTCTAATCAGGGCATCACTACTGCGATTCTAAAATCGGATATTATTCTATTTGTAGACAAATTTGAAACCGATTCCCTTTAAACGGCGAGGGTTCTTCTGTCATCTATTCACACAAACTTATGAAGTAGGTGGCCCGCAACGAACCAAATATGAACTGTAGGGAAGTTGTTGACAAAATTTGGGTGGTATGATGTTTTGACAGACAAACACGAGAGGCAGTTGAGATATTCAAAATGTTTACTTTCTTGACAGTCAGCAGAATCGTCATTGGCCAATGTTAAAGTTTCAAGCAAAATTTGATGCATTGTTATTGGCATCTCTCTAACGATTTTGTAAGCCTATCGGAAAATATTTGTTCAAATACATACAATAAAATCTCCTATGGTTGATGGCCAAGTTACATCAGGGGTATAACTTCAAGGGTTATTAAAATGTCTGGATACTTTCCTGACACACCTTGCATTTATTTTTATCTTGCTTAACATATTGATGTGTTTTCAGTTCCCTCTTACATGACAGCTTGCATGAAAAAGGAAACCGTAGCCTTGCTTGCGGCGTGAGATACCAACGACAGCAACTCGCAGACACCCAGCATTTTGAAATCGTTCAGGTGAACAAGAGGAATGAGAAGTGGCTGTGCGTGGACTCCCACAGATGTACCTTTTCTTACGCACATCAAGTTCACGTCCCTCGTGATGATTCTGGAGGTAAAGAGAAAGGAGCATTATATCATGATGTCATACTTCTAGTACATTCGGAAAGTAACCGTTAAAGAACTGGATACTTTAGTCAAACCCTTTGGAATACAAATATGGCCTATGTGACCTTGCAGACCAGGCAGAGAATTTTAACGATCTTACCACTGCAATTTGAAATCTATTATCTCCTAGCTTGAATCCCATCGGCAATTATATTGGACGCATCGCCGATTGGGAGACCATACAGCGGCCCTACAATACTAAGGATCTGTTTAATGTCGTCATCATGGATCAGATAGGCACCATACGAAGGTGAAGCACCTGATCCAATCATACAAATGCATCCGAAGATGAATTTTGATCACTTATGAGGCAGAGGGCGATTTTACTTAAACTTTTCTGGATTGAATATGTGTCTAATGTTTTTCTTTATATTATAATTTGTTCCCACGTTACTGATGTTGATCTTCAGGATACGCTTATATTTATGTAAGCAATTTATCGTGTGTACTTCAGCTTAGAATATCTATTCTTATAAAATATATTGATGATAACTTGTTTTTGTCAGATTTTATTAGGTAAAGTACAATTTTTCTAAATAAATCCAAAAGATAAATTATTTTAGATATTTATAATAAAAAGATATTGTAAAGTGAAATTCATATAGTATATTTATCATCTGAATATATTATGAAATAATACCAGTTTCGTATTGAAAACATTACTTAAATTATATAATTTGACAGAATACACTGACACTCATGTTTTTGTAGGCGTATATGTGTGTGGATGTGTGCAGACGCTAGAAAAAGAAATAAAGGAATATATATATATATATATATATATATATATATATATATATATATATATATATAGAGAGAGAGAGAGAGAGAGAGAGAGAGAGAGAGAGACCAGACTATATACTTTGAATTATTAAAGGCTGGCACTTAAGTATCATTATTTTTTTCTTCTCTCGTTAATATTATTAGACAAAAATTCTGAAGAACGAAATTCGTAAAATCCAGATTGACATGTTCGATATAAAAAAAATCCTATAAGTAATAGAAAATGGTGGAGTGTAGGAAGGAAGAGTTTTGTTACCATTAAGTTAGTTTTTCCTGGAAAATTTGTCGTTGTCTGAAAATACATCACCAGCATTATGAAAGCGAAATTGAAACTTTTCAGCCATGGATAAGGAATTCGTCCTCTACTCACCTTTACATCTATCTATCTATCTATCTATCTATCTATCTATCTATCTATCTATCTATCTATCTATCTATTAGGGTCAGTCAAAGATTAATGCTTTTTTGTTAACTGCAACAGGTTTAATAGTAGAAGGACGCAAAGCATAGGAAAATGAACAGAGAATCTCAATATTGTAAATCTCGTAGATAGACACCATTCTTCAAAATAGTGTTATTAAAACTTTTGAATAATGATATATGCGAATTGCCACATCATCATTGAAGAACTACCATCCCCGTGAGTGTCTTCTTCATGGTCCCAAACAGATGTAAGTCTAAGGATGCCAGGTCAGGACTCTGATCCTTCACGGTTCTGTCAGCATCTACTCTGACAGACATTTGAGTAGCCAATAGACTGCACTAAACTACAGGGACAATCATGGCTTAACTAAAGCATTTCATATAGTTTTCTAAGATTGATTCTTCTGTCAATTTTAATGAAAACCTCAGTCAGTTTGTTCTTATCCCCGTTCACTGTTGCAGCTGGCAACTACAGGCCTGTCATTAATATTGGCTTTTCATTTTTCACTCGAATTGCCAGTAACTCAACAGATTTGCCTCTTTATTGTACTTACAGCATTTCCAGAAATATTCATTAACCTCTTGTGAATATCTGCAGTCACCAAAACAGAAATTCTCTGACAACTCATTGCTTTCTAAGTGTACCCAGAGGTAAAGTTAATTTGAAAGAGCATTATGGGTAGGAATGTGTTCCTTGTCTTTCTTGATTCTTTGAAATTTATGGTTAAAACGACAAGAAACAAAGCAAAATCAAATGAAAATGTCAAAAATAAGCGACAAACACATACCTAGGTATTCTAACATTTTAAAAATTAACTTAGAAGATCTATTACTTTTTGACTGATTCTTGAAGTCAACACCAAAGCGGCGACAGTCGGTTTCATGCTCGAGTATAATTTGAAACATAACCATTACTGTCTAACAAATGCAACCTTATAATTCTAAACACTATGGTTTAAATTTCCTAATGAAAGTTTTTTCTTAATGTGAATTAGTTCAGTGGTCTTGTAGTCGCATTGGTAGAATGGGAAGATATTGAAGTTTGGCTGATTTCGTCTTCTACGTTCCTCTATTTGTTGGTTAAGAGAGATTTTTCTAGTGTGGGGTTCCATAATTTGTTGGACATGAACTGTCTTTTTTTATCGGAGTGTCTGGCCAGTTTGACCAATGTAGTGTTCGTAGTAACCTTGTATATATATATATATATATATATATATATATATATATATATATATTTATATGAAAAATAATCTGAGTGGGACGAGAAGTTATTTTGAATTTTCAATTTTGGTCTGTTTTTAAGTGATATTTAGTGGCCCTCTAATAGGTAGCTGCATACTCCGCATTGGGGTCGCATGCATCTTTTCACTCGAAGCTCGTTAATTGTGGCAAAAGATTAATAAGTCGGTATTTAGATTGATAAGATATTTATTCTGAGTTCTTCAAGATCGGAACTACAGAAGAGAATTTCCAACAACCAGAAAAACAAGAAGCAGCAAATTATTTATAGTAGAGAAACCAGGAAGCAGTTCAAGAGCAGATTTCTTAAGGACTATTGTTGTGATATCATTAAGTCCACATGCTTTGTAGGAATCCAATTTAAAGATGATAACAAGCCATGAACAGTGTTATGTGCATAACAGTAGAAACTCACTTCTAAGAAGAAAGTCAAGCAAAGATATTCCAGATGCGTCAAGAGTAGAATTTACGAGCAAAACATTCTGCTTTCTCAGCAGAAGATGATAACACCCCAAATTGGGTGAAGAGAGCATGGCAAGAATATTTACTCTTATTTAACACATTATTTCAGAGCCGCTAGTAGTCAGATTTACAATTATTACGAGCAAACTATCACGTTGGTACAGCCAGGATTCCTGTAGGCTATAGCAGCTGAACAGACATGTATAAACCAAGGGTAAAATTGTGGTTTCACAAGGTATTTACGAGAAGGCATAAAAGCATCGATGATTAAAGAAATCTCAGTGTTCCAATTCTCAATAGGAATGTTAAAAATATCACACAGAGGAGCAACTCGGAGAAAATCACGAAATGAATCACAATCGGTAGGCTGGTAAGAAAAAGTCTTGTAAATAAGAGGTTCCTGTCTAATAGACGAGCCAAAAGAACATATCAACATATACTACAGCGTGTCCCCAAATTGCCTCGCATTGAACCGAATTGCCAAGAGGACAGATTTGTGATGTACGATAAGATCTAGGAGAGCAATTAAGGAAAAATCAAGTAAAGAAGAATGTTGATCAGAATTATTAAGAAAGCGAGTAGGGAAATCCAGTATTTGACTGAGAGACTGAGCAACGGAATAATTGAAAGTTTGAATACCGGCAAAATCAGTAACATTAGAATGCGTAAGCCACTTGATGTGATTAGCATTAAAATCACCAATCACAAATGTCCGCAGATGAATGGGAGAGAGAGAGAGAGAGAGAGAGAGAGAAAGAGATACATATTAGATAAAATATATGAAACTACAGAAATATCTCTTTCTCTCTCTCTCTCTCTCTCTATTTCTGTAGTTTCATATATTTTATCTAATATGTAAAAGTCCTGATAAGGCTATCTCTTCTCAATGCTGAAATCTATCTTCTCTTCCTCTACCGCTCTCCGTCCTCTCAGGACTGTGGAATACTCGATGTCATTTCTGACAGCATAGATAGGGCCCTCTCTCTCCATCCTTTCGCTCACATATTTGTGTTTGGCGATTTTAACGCATTATCTCTAACTTAGATCACCACAAGGCTACTGGTGGTGACGGGATACCAGCCACTGTCCTGAAGAAATGTGCGCCTGAACTGGCGCCTGCACTCTCTAAATTATACAACCGCTGCCTCAAGGAGTCTTGCTTTCCTGACTGATGGAAGTCCTCAACCATTGTTCCTGCCTTTAAGAACTCTGGTGACCCCTCCGACCCTTCTAATTACCGTCCTATCAGTCTCCTACCCCTCTTCGGCAAAGTCTTCGAAGCCATTATCAACACCGATGTGATTAATCACCTGTTATCCCATGATCTGCTCTCAGACAAGCAATATGGTTTCCGCTTTGCCCGATCTACAGCTGATGTGCTTACGGCCATCACTGAATTTGTCTTCGAAGCTATTCATAATAACGGTGAAGCTCGTGCCGTGGCCCTTGACATCTCCAAAGCGTTTGATAGAGTTTGGCATGCCGACCTTCTTCGCAAGCTCCAGGGTTATGGAATCACAAGTCGATTGTTTGACCTAATACAATCATTCCTGCCAAACCGGGAATTGAAGGTCGTTCTCAATGGATTTATCTCCAGCTCCTATTCCACTAATGCAGGTGTTCCTCAAGTCTCCATCCTAGGCCCTACTCTGTTCCTCATATTCATAAACGACCTTCCTGACGCCATAGATTCCCAAGTCGGCATCTATGCGGACGACACCACAATTTACTCCTGCCTCAAGCACAAATCCAGTGATGCTGACAAAATTAACCTGGGATCTCGGATAGAAAAGGACCTCCAATCGGTTGTGAACTGGGGCAAGAAATAGACGGTTAACTTTAACGCCTCTAAAACTAAACTGCTCTCTATTAACCACCACAAGGATCCATCCCTGCATCCCATTAGAATGTCTGATGACCAACTTCTTGAGAGCTCCTCTCTGCGGCTGCTCGGTCTCACGCTGTCCGCTTATCTGAGATGGAACAAATACATCGAGTCAATTGCATCATCCACCGCAAGGAAAGTTGGCTCCCTGTGCCGAGCCTGGAAATTTTTCTCCCTGGAATCTATCCTCCAAATCTATAAATCGACCATTCGCCCTTGCATGGAGTATTGCTGCCTTATATGGTCTGGAGCCCCTGCTGTTTGCCTCAGGGTTCTTGATAAGATCCAGAGACGGATATGCAATGTAATTAGCCCCGATCTGTCATCTCGTTTGCAGTCTCTCTCTCACAGACGCGACGTTGCCTGGCTCTGTCTTTTTTATAAATACTTTCACGGTAATTGCTTCGAGGAGCTGCTTTCGCTGGTTCCTAGGCCTCATGAATTTAAACGTCCTACGAGGCTGGCATCCCGTTCCCACCCCTTCACCGTTGAAACTGTTAGATGTAGACCTCTCTTCTACTCCAATAGCTTCATGTCTCGCACATCTCGCCTGTGTAACTCCCTTCCTTATTCCTGTTTCCCTGACAAATACAATCTCTAACTATTTAAGTGTAACGTCAATCGACATGTCCAGCTGCCTTGATCTATCCTCTTCCCTTCTCCACATCCTTTCACCTTTCATTCCCATCTGCTCTCGCTCCAAATCTTCTGTAACCCCCTAGCTTTGATCGATCCACTATCTTTCTCCACATCCTCTCCTTTACCACTCCTATCTGCTTTTCCTCCAAACCTTCTGTAACCCCCTGCGTACTAGTGGCTCCCAGCCTTGCTTGGGGTGATATATTTAAAAAAAGAAAAAAGTAGGGGAGCTCTACAAGAAAAACTGATAGCTAACAGAGTACAATAAAGAATGTCAAAAGAACATGAAAGAGTAATCTGGTGACTCGAGACGATTCCCTTACCATTGGAAGATTTTCCCGGATGTAAACACCAAGGACATCCATATGAATCCTAGAATCTTTTCGACAAAGGGGAAGATAACCTGGAACCGAGAATTTATTAGTATCGATAGAAGGGATTAAACTAGTTTTGCAAAGCACTAAGATATCTGGAGAATGTTTCAAAAGAAAAGATCCTACACTACAGAAATTGGTACAGATGCCACGAATATTATATATATATATATATATATATATATATATATATATATATATATATATATATATATATATATATATATATATATATATATATATATATATATATAAAAAAAAAAAAAAAAAAAAAAAAAATAATAAAAAAATTAAGTAATTCCTTGAGTCTGAAAGAAACCTCAACAGAATGTAGAAAGCACTGGGCGGTCTATATTTGGGACTCATCAGCAGTGCGCATCCGCTACTGGGAATTGAAACCCTGACAGTTGAGTTATCAAGTAAACGTCATACCAACTGTTACAACGGGCCTCGGGACGAAGAGGTAGCAAATCAGACTCAATATAGCGCCGCTCACTCACATTTTCCGTGGTGGAACTCAACTGAAATTCTCTGTAACCATAGGACTGTGCCGTCCAGTGCTTTCTGCATTCTGTTGAGGTTTCTTTCAGACTCAATGAATTACTTAATTATAATTATCCAATCCTCCTAACAATTTCTATCATGTGTATATCATTGCTTGATCCGGCTTTTAATGCTTTAGTTTGAGCGGCTTGGTGATAGTAGTCGTGGCTCCTGGGGGCACAGTCCTTTACTGTCAGGGTTTCAATTCTCGGTAGCGGATGCGCACTGCTGATGATTCCCAAATATAGGACGAAACGGTCGTCCAGTGCTTTCAGACTCAATGAATTACTTAATTATAATTATCAAATCCTCCTAACAATTTCTATAGATATATACACGATGCCACGAATATTGTTTATATATATATATATATATATATATATATATATATATATATATATATATATATATATATATAAGGTTGAGAGAGGTAAGTGATTTTGTTTACTCGTATTTCTTTTAAATGTAATTGCCATGAGAAGATTATTTTCATTTTAAAGAGAAAAAATGCCCAAATAATTATCACTGTCCAACGTCTATGTAAATACAAACCGACTGGAAGGTGGCTAAGACTAAAGCATAATATGGCCTTAGGGTTGCTTACGAGAAGTACACGCTAGGGTACCTATCCATGCTGGACATGGCACTGCAAATATCTCAATATTATGTAACTGTTCACTAGAACAGCCACTCTCAGCGCTATCAAAGAGTTCGGACACATTACTACCAGTTGGGATGTAACGAGCGAAAAACTACCAACTCGTTACCCTCAAAATGAAAAGTCGAAGCCACTGATCACTCAGGTCAGCAAAGGTTAAGACAGTTTAAATCATTAAGGCCATGGAAGAAAGGAACCAGTAAACTGCATCCTAAACAAGAAACAAGGGATAAATCTCTACTCCTTCAATCGGTTCAATGCTTTATCAGAGTCATTTTTAAATTTGTTTTGAGATTTCTATGTACAGAATTTTCGATATTATAATTATTGTTGTTTTTTACTGCATATTATTGTTACTTTGCAGTAGAAACAATTTCATGAGTATTATTTTACTACTAATTTATTTTATATATTTGTTGTTTTTATTACGAATATTTGGTATTTATCTATATTTCTGAGATGAGGTATTGTAACTATTTACAATTTTCGGACGATTGTCCTCATCTTTATTGTCATATTGCTATAAAAAACATCTATCAAGCCACAATTTACAAGAATCCTTAAGAAAAATTCTGTTCGAAAACACTAAAATTCTATATAAATCACATTACCTGAAACAACTCGCTATTAGAGAGACTCTGTATATTAAACATTTCTCTCCTACTATCACTCTCACATTATTTAACAACGGAATTGGACTGTTAAAAGCTTTTAAAAATAGAAAGAGGCTCACGCGAATTCCAACCGTGCGTAACAACCGAAGGTTCGGAATAAACGCTCCTATTCAAAACAAAAATAAAATGAAACTTGATGAAAAACTAAGAACACCAAAAACAAATCCCCCTTGAAAATAGCGAAATAAGTTTCCGAAATCACGTGGGACAAAAAAAAAAAATTATGAAAAATTTCTGTACTTCATGACTCCTTCCTACAAAACGGAAAAACGGAAGGATACTGGAAAAAAACTAAATAAAAAATAGTTAAATCTTCCTTGTTTGACGTATTTAATGAAAGATGTTTAAAAGAAAGTTTGCTGCCCCCCCAACACACACACACACACACACACACACACACACACACACACATATATATATATATATATATATATGAATGGTGCTGTAATCCATTTTAATATACTGCTCTTGACACCTCACACACTTTTCTCAACGTTCCTTTCACTTTTATAAAGTGTCGTGAATGTTTATTTTTCTTTCGAGATTTATATTGAATCGTCGCGAATTGATTAATTAATCCTTGATTACTATTATCTACGGTATTTTAACGACGACTTTTATTTTTGAAAAAAAAACCTGAGAGATGCAGGGAGCTAATTCTGAACTACAGTGGGTGCTGACTGACAGATAAGGTGATATTTTACCAAAATCCATGCACGAGACATGGTCGCTGTTCCCTCATGGGCAGTGAGTTCCCCTCTGATTTGTTACCAAGTTTCATCAAGGTTGTGATATCGGTTTTCGAGATATTAAGAATAGCTGAATATATTTTGGATAGACGATGTATATATAATACTGAAACAAAGATTAAGATTGTTATTACACTAGAAGTGTACATAGGTTTGCATGAACGCATTTAAATGTACATATCCCTAGACTTCGTTTTTAAATTTGTTCTACTGGGTTGAAATGTATATACCAGGACACGTATAATTAATGTGTATTTATAAATTATATTTATGTTATAAGTAAAAAAAATCTCATACACTGAAACATCTTCTTCCGGTTTAAAAAAACAAATTAGCATGCGAAGATTTAGCGTGAAATGGTCGACTTGGCAACTTAATTATATCTCACTATGTCGTCGATTTCAGAGTAAACAATTTTGTTTCTATAAATAAGTTATCTCCCAAAGGTAAATATACGACAGTGTTGTTGAATC
The DNA here is from genome assembly GCA_964036315.1 of Acanthosepion esculentum. Lineage (NCBI taxonomy): Eukaryota > Metazoa > Mollusca > Cephalopoda > Sepiida > Sepiidae > Acanthosepion > Acanthosepion esculentum. The sequence continues at coordinate 4,513,511 of OZ038485.1, read as the reverse complement.
TCGCGAGAAGTCACAGAAATTTAAGTCGTTAGCTTATTGTTCTTGAGGCGATAAATGAGTGAAGATATAGCTGTAAGGACTTTTTGAAACGTATATTCAATGTTGCGAACTTTCTCGGAAGATTGATTTTCAGAGAACTTCGATGACGTTATAGCACAAGAATAAAAATCAATAAACCACATAAGAAACATCTATCATGGGTTTAATCAGCATAAGAGAGATCGATCAAATTTCGGATTTTACATATGCATAAATGTACTGTGAAGAGTTTTGAAAAATTTCTCTTGGTCATGTATCAGTAAAACACGCGTACACATACAGGGCCATTCATAACTTAGAATTAACGCTCCTACGATCATTGGGGTACAAGAAGAAGGAATAAGTAATGGCATTAATTGCAAAATTCATACTAGTTATTAGTACAAATTTTGTAAGTAGACAAATATACCTTAGGGCGTTGTTCTAATTTTAATTTGAAATTTATCAGGGTGTTCAGAATGGAGCAATATTTAGCGGCATTAAAATGGGAATTAATGAATCAAGAACGAATTTCGTCTAGGTGTAATAATGTTAATTTTTTTTTTACTACTAATGTCCTTTAAACACAACGTGTTACTACTTACTACTTCATCGGCAGACATTTTGAAAAATGTCTTGCTAATGGTTTGTCAAGATAGATGAAAGTGAAGAGTGGATAAAAAAAATGAGTATCTCCTCGGTCAAACCACTTTTCTATAATGACGTTTTCTGCCCAGAAAATACCAAGAAAAAGCTGTTAATTGCATTATTCAACCTTTTCAGGGGCCAATAGTAAAAATAAATTGTTTGAAATTTCTTCAGAAAGATTTATTCAAGTACCAACTGACACCATTGTAACGCCCTAATTCTCTAAAAACTTATTCTTGAGTCGACTGATAGTTTAAACAGAATTAGACACTTACAATCACTAATCAAAAAAAAATCTATATATTGATACAAGTCTAAGTTGAATGACTAACAGACAGATATGAACTGAATGTAAAAAATATTTTTAAATGAAAGTATTAATTTTCATGTTAGTAGTATATTAATATATTAAAAATTAATGATAGTAACAAGCAAACTCTTTCGTCATGAAGATAGACTCACGACTAGGAAACCCAGTGTCACAAACTCACATCAACGCAAATAAATATGTTAGCTCTATCACTGATATTGAGCGCTCTTCAATAAGTACCGCGCATATATAATATATAAATATATAGGAATTGCGTATATATATATATATATATATATATATATATATATATATATGTGTGTGTCCGTGTGTGTGTGTGTGTGTATTTAGACGAAGTTTGTCTGGAATGATGCCTTAGTCCTCTTTGAAACTACTCTCTCAATGTTCGTTCCACTTTTCAAGACATCGCATTCTACCTATTAAACTGATCACACATTCCAAGAAAATTTCATTTTTTTTAATGCATCCACACCACTTTTCAAGTCAGGACGAAATTGAAAAGCCATTAATATATTTTTATGTTCTTTAAAGGAAGAATGATTTAGAAAGGACTTTGATGATTTGTTGCCGAAGAGAAATCAAAGTATGAAACCCGGGCATCTTAATTGAATTAGTAATTTTATCTGTGGAGTTCGATCGATTCATATTTCTTAGATAAATCAGCAAATATATTGAAAAAAATCGAATATTTGTGTGCGAGTCTATTCATAACATTACTTAATAAAAAAATAAATTTTACACTTTCTGGATTTCGACTGGCAAATTTTTATTCAAATAGTTTTTCAGTGATTTGTCATTCAAAAAATGTCTTTCATTAAAACAGAATGGAACGGAAACAAATATATTCTTAATATTAAAAGCAATATTTATACTTTTCCAGTATGCAAGAATAAAAGAAAAGAACGGATAATATGCATTTCCCTGGAACTGTTTATTTGAGGGTAACACCTGTTTGCTCATTCTGTCCTTGTCCCTCCCAATTTATTCATATCTATCTATCTATCTATCTATCTATCTATCTATCTATCTATCTATCTATCTATCTATCTATCTAGCTTGCATATTTTTTATGCAAATAATCATATATTCTCAGTATCATTTCCCCGGTGAATGTTGTGCTGCAGGCAGATTAAAAATGTGTATAATTTATTTAATATCATGGTTGAAATTCAAGATAATATCGTTGTATTTCAATAAATTTAGCTGAAGCGGGAAATATTGAATAAAAATGTTTTGATATATTTACAATCTAAATATTCCATCGTTTACAACGTGGAATTCATTCCAAAAATAAATTTTATGAAAACATAATTGAGAATTCCTGTCAAAACATGTAATCATTTTGTAGAGAAATTAAATGATATATATATATATATATATATATATATATATATATATATATATATATATATATATATATATATATATATATATGTATATATTATAATTTTTTCCATATAGACAAAACAATTTTCTCTTATTCTCACCTTTCCTCCCCAATCCATCACTCTTTGGCGCATTGGAAATGCTATGCCTAAAACCTTGACCGTTGTTGTCGGTTAAAGATTTTTCGGCTTGTGCCATCACTTTAACACCTCAACAATCCTTCACCAAACTGATATCAACAAACACTATTGTTTCGCTCTGTCACCCTTTTGCTTTTCGTATCTTTACTTTTTCCTTATATGTCACCTCTTAAAATGTACTTATATATTTTTAAACAAATACTAAAATGTAAGTGACGTTCTACGTGCGGCCTGCTTACAAAGAAAATTGTTCATAACCATTTTGGTTCTCACCAGTCGAGGTGCAACTAAATGCACCGAAACGAAGTTGCATCTTTGTAGTGAGTAAATTGTTTTTATCTATATGAAAAAATTATAATAAATAATTTTTGCTCTACTATCGGTATTGTACCCTCTTTTGATTTGTTGTAATGCTGTGAACGTTAGAATTTATATATTATTTTCGTTCTCATTACATTGGGGTATATATATATATATATATATATATATATATATATATATATATATATATATATATATATGTGTGTGTGTGTGTGTATGTGTGTGTGTGTGTATGTGTGTGTGTGGTAAATGTAGTTAATACTGTTTATTATAAACAGAGCATATACTTAAATATCTATATCTATAAAAATAACGTATAAACAGAATATATATGTATATATATATATATATATACATACATATATATATATATATATATGTGTGTGTGTGTGTGTGTGTGTGTGTGTATGTGTGTGTGATTCCTAAAGAACGAAATGCGTCACACGAAAACTTTTCCATTGTTAAAGATTTCCATAATAAGGATAAAATAGGGTTAAATACCGTAATAGCCGAGTAAATCATCCAACTCATAATGATGATGTCTGCCTGACTGCTACATAGTCGGCCAGAAATTTCTGTGCGTTTGCATGTGTATATTCCTTTATATGTGTATTCTCAGCGCTCTTTTTGGAAACTAGTATTTGAATATCGACGTGAAATGGTTTCTCTTGAAACTTTTGCACACATAATATGCATAAATACACATGCACATGCACATGTATGTATCAGTGGAAACCCCTCGAACTTGGGCTGATGAAATATATTTATAAAAATGAAAAACTAATAATGTAAATTAAACCCATCCTTGAATTTATTTATTTGTATTGCATTTTTCAAATTAATGTTGCCACTTTCTCGGAAACGTCTGGCCATTTTTCTTTATCTCTTGGAAAAAGATTGTATTTATTTTAATTCAAATGTAAAACGGCTTTTTCTGTCTTTGATAGGAAACCAAAATGTAATCAATGAATCTAAATTATATTTTTCTGTAGACTTTTTTTTTCATATATAGAGATTTGTTTTCGGAAATATCAATCTGAATTTACATCCTAACATCAGACAATTTTGTATGACTGACTGATTTAAATTTTAATATTCAGATAAGAGAGAGAGACAAGTTCTCACTTGATATAGAGTATAAGGCTACAGATACATCACGCTAGGGCTCCAGACTCATCACACTAATGTTGATGCTGTAATAAGTAGTTTTTTTATGCGGCACAGTTGTTATCCCTCTCTTATCCGCCTGAGAGCCTCGAGAAGAAACGGCATAAAAATGGATTCATTACTTTCTCAAGTGTATTTGTGCTCAACTACCTAGGCCGGAATTTGAACTCAGCATGCCGATTCTAACCCATACGACTCAGTTGTTTACTGCTGTTTAGTAAACGATGTTTACTGTTCAGGCTTTGCGTTACAGTTCGTTTCAAAGGGTTGGACTAAATTCAATGAACCTGAGTTGAACTCTTTAAAATTTGTTCATATAATACTGTAATAGGATGAACAGAACTTACCGAAGTCATGATTTTAATTTATGAAGTTGTACCTTGAAAAATATTAAATTAAAACCGTTATAAAGATTATTCTTAGTAGTTTGGTACAAATTTATTAGCTGAACTGTTGTTCTTAGAACGATGAACGAAAGTTTGTTCATTAGTTTCAATGGGCTTAATTTTAATTTGCATGAGCTAGCCTCAACAACATTTTTCATATTATTTACATTATTCGGACTATTGTCCTCATCTTTGTCGCCATATTTATTACAACATTTCGGCCGTTGTACGCTACAGCCTTCTTCAGGTGGTTGGAATGTCGAACTGACCCCTTTATTTTGCTCACTGGGGTAGACTGTTCTAGTTCCACGTGCTATCACCTATCAGTGAAAGCAGTAGTCAACGTCAGCCAATATCAGCTGAGTGCCTCTGAGGAGTCAGTATTGAATAAGAGTCTCAACTTCGCCACAACCATCAGGCGAGTGCCATACTTGGACATCATTACTAGAGTCAAGGAGGTGGCCTTGAACATCCCTCAGGCTCAGGCGGATGAACTGAGATGGAAGGTGAGACAGACCTTGGAGAGAGCCAAGCCACCCAGGTCTAACATAACAAAACTGGAGAGGCTGGCCATTGGATCCCTACAGACGAACGAAAACACATCATCATCATACTACCGGCTGACAAAGGTAATGCGATTGTAGTGATGGACAAATCAGATTATACAAGAAAGCTGGAAGACCTCATTAGCAACGGTAGCTACAGAAAAATAAAAAAAGATCCTACTATGAAAACGGAACGCAAACTGTCACAGATACTAATCAAGAACAAGGATCACTTCGCACCTAAGACGTATAGGCAGTTATTACAGCGTTACACCAAGCTACCTCACATATACGGTCTCCCTAAGATTCACAAAGACGGTATTCCGCTCAGACCGATTGTTAGTTGTCAAGGCTCTGTGTGCCACCGTCTGAGTCGCTTCCTTGTAGATATAATTGACCCATTGATCGGAAAGTCACCTTCATATGTCCGAAACTTCGCCCACTTCGTGGAAATAATCAAAAATGCTCCCATCCTATCCAACCAGATGGTGAGCTTGGACGTGGTGAGTTTGTTCACCAAGGTACCCACGGAGGAGGCACTCTCAGTAGTCAGAGACAGATTGGCCTCTGACTCATCCCTAGAAGAACTGACCAGTATTCCAATAGATAATCTGATGGAGATGTTGACTTTCTGTACACAATCAACACACTTCGGAATGGGATCACACATATATTGACAGGATGAGGGCTTAGCAATGGGCTCGCCATTATCACCAGTAATAGCGAATATATACATGGAATACTTTGAGGAAATGGCATTAGAATCTATATCTCTAAAGCCAACTATATGGTTAAGGTACGTAGATGATACCTTCATACTCTGGCCACACCAGGAAGATGTTCAGGTTCTACTGGACCATGTGAACTCAATAAGACCTTCGATACAGTTCACAATAGAAAAAGAGAGTAACAACACACTCCCATTCTTGGATGTTCTAATATCTCGTACAGAGCTTGGGTTCAAGACATCCGTATACCGTAAACCGACATTCACCGGACAGTACCACTTCAACGCCCACCATCCATACAGCGTAAAGAAAGGGATCGTCCGCTGCTTAGAACACCGAGCAAAAGTCATAAGTGGCGACCCAGAGACATTAGATAAAGAATTGGTCAGTATAAGTAGTACCCTACAACGTAAAAACTACCCTGGGTACATGGCAGCAGCCCCCCACAACTGGGATAGGCGGGTACAAGAGGAGGAGGACAACAACACCCAGAAAACAGTCTACCTACCTTATGTGAAGGGGTTATCAGAAAAATACAAAGGATCTGCGGTCCATATAACATCAGGACAACCTTCAAAAGCTTGACGACACTTCGCAGATAACAATCCCGAGTAAGATCTCCATAGAGGAGAACATGACTAAAGACTGTGTGTACGCTATCCCGTGCAGCTGTGGAAAGAAATATAAAGGAGAGACAGGCCGCCCCCTCAAGGTAAGTCTTCAAGAACACCAGAAAGCTGTAACACGAGGGGAAGTGGAAAAATCAGGCGTGGCTGACCACATATGGAGAGAGAAGGGAGATCACCAACCTCTGTGGGATCAGGTTGAGATCATAGACAAGGAACACCATTGGAAAATTCGTAAACTTAAGGAACCAGCACATATGATAGGCCACAATAATCTCTTGATCCGACCAAGCATAGAAATGAATACAATATGGGAACCAGTAATAAGGAGTGCTAGAGAAAAGCGATAATAATAACAAAGTTGCAATATGAGCTCTGGTAAAAACATGTAATGATAACAGCAAAAATTGCAATATAAGCACTGGTAAAAATGGTTGCCGAAGACATTAGGTTTATAATACCATACCCAGAAATTCATTCACACATGTCCTCAAGGACACATGGCACAGTGGATAAAGGCGTTGGTTAGATCCAATGACAGGACCCAAAGAGTGTGAGTTCAGTACCCGGTTAAGGCAGAGGGAAAAATTAACAGGAGATGGCACGTGGAACTAGAACAGTCTACCCCAGTGAGCGAAATAAAGAGTTCAGTTCGACATTCCAACCACCTGAAGAAGGCCAGAACGTTGTAATAAATATGGCGATAAAGATGAGAACAGAAAAATTAAGTCAGTATTTAATGTTATGACGTTAGAACAAAGCTATATTCTTTCAAAAATAAAACCACACAGGATTAATAGTTTCAGACCAAAATTTGATAGCCAGAGCCTGAAATTATTACATATCAAGAACAAAAAGAAGAAATTGCTTGAGTTACTCGATCTGACCCCTAGTAGCCCGAAATAGTATGGACATAGAAATCAATACTGCATGGTAACTCTCAGTTTCATGCCTTGTGCAACCAGCATAATAGCTTTTTTTTGGTAAAACAAACATTAACACCAAATTGTAATAAAAATGATGAACGATTCAAACGTGAAATTGAAAGTAAAATGTAAACACTCAGATACTACGAAGCGAGAGAGATAACAACAACATCAACCAAAAAAAAAAGACAACATTCAGACAGAAGATTAGCTGAGGTAGATACATTTATACGAAAGATCAGAGTTCATTTCCAACTGTGAACGAAAAGAAATTCCTACTACATTACTACATTAACTGCAACCGCATCACGCTTCAAAGGATTTAAATTAACGCATAATAAATGAATAAAACAAAATAAAAATGAATAAACAAAGTCATGCGCATGAATATAAAAATATAAAACATTAACGGTTCCCGTAATTGTCTTATATCGTATATATATATATATATATATATATATATATATATATATATATATATATATACACGTATTGTTATTCACCAACGAACAATAAGAATTCTTCAACCTTGGATTTGTCACATACACACAAAATTTGATCTAAAAAATGTAGGAATTGAACCATTATATGAAAATCTTTTAAAATTACAAAATGAAAAACGATTCAAATGTCACCCCAACCTACACGATCTACCGAAGGAAATAAAAGAAAAGAAAAACATCATTACAATAAATATCACTTCCCAACTTAAGCCTTAGAAATTGTTGCTAAAGAATTCCCTTTTAATAAATAATAAAGTCATAATCATTAGAAAAGGCGGCAAAATAAATATTCTCGACATATTGATTCAAAATAATTACAACAAATATATATTTTCGAAATCTTCTCAGCAAAAAAAAAACATCAAAAAACGAAACGAAATTTAAAAACTTTATAAAAATACAAGTGACCTTTAAAAAAATGGAATGACATTATCACTGATATACGGAAATAGAAGTTTTAAAAACAACAGGAGACTATAATCCTGGTTATTTATCTCGTAAAAGATCCATAAATCCAGTAATAAAGTACGACCCCTTATATAGCAAATTCCACTCGCAATTTACCATTTAGCTAAATCTCTCAATAATTATATTTTCTCGTATCCCCATAATAGATACAGGGTTAATTCAACCCATAAATAAGAATTTATTAAGAAAAAATGTTTGGAAATTTAAAAAAAAGATTTAGAAAACCTTTACTTTTGTCAATAAATTATAAGAATAAAAAAAAGTTTCTGAAAAAATAAAAATGTAAATATTCTATTTGAAAGATCTTTTTTAAATAGAAAATTTAAAATCTGTTAGTTCAATATTGTAATAAAGTTATTTGTCAGCAAACTGGAAATAAATGATCGCCAAATATTTGCGCTAAAAACTAACAACGATAACTGTTTGTATTCACAATTCCCTTTTGAACAAATCTATACAAAAAGAAGGTTTAAACAAAGTCAAAATCATATAATTTTTAAAAACATTTAAATTTTGTAAAAATCAGCCTGGTGGTAAACACAACTGATGTTTATTGTTAAGGCTTCCAGATCACAAAAGCCACAAACACAAACATTTTCTCCATTTATCTGCTTCAGAAATATTCAGAAGAAACAAAGTATCAACAATAGCAAAACATTCTTTTGTTCTAAGAAGATATTTCTGGAAAACAAAGACGTGAACGGTTCTTACTGCTGACCAAGCCACGCAGAGATCGACTTGTGTAACATTTATATAGAATTTAAAAATATCTCTTCAACCATAGAAAAAAGTTGAGTTCTTTTTCGAACTCTGAGAGAATATTCTTATTTTTCGCTTTTTTTTGTCCGAATAATAAATAAAATTATCAAATTTATACATTGAACAAATAGTCTTTCATTTCACCATTCCTGTTCAAGCCTTTTGGATTGGCGCTACAGAATTACAAACATACAACTGTACCAAATAACGGAAACCACATCACAGCAGAAACAACTTAAACGGAAATCACATGAACAGACAATAATGACATAATCATTTCAAGATGTTGATATTCCACACTACTTAAAAAACGATCTGGAAGGAACAATCATCAAATATTTGAAAGAACGATAACAGCTACGAGACTTATTTTCCTGGAAATTGTTTTAATAGAAAGATTTTATCAATTTCAACCAACAATTGTACTCGTTGCTCGGTCAATGAATATCAAATGTCTCCTTATAAGGAAAAGGTTTAATATTACCATTACCATTCGTCTCTTTTTTTGATATTGTCCTTATATTTTGCAAAACCTATTTCGCAATGTATTTCTTATACCATGCGCGAATTAGTTAATTTAATTGTCGTCACTGATACTACGGTTTCTATTAGTGATTTTCTAAGCCCAGCTTAGAAGATGTGGCACAAGGCCGAAAGTATGGGGCACCCAGTGAGGATCGAACTCACTACTCTACTACAGTTTCTGTTAAATGATGTCTAATGCTCAATGTAGTAAAATTTAGATGGTCAGTATAAAAGTAAAAATTTATTTTTTAATGCAAATTTAAATTGTTGAAAACTTAATAATCTTCTGTTGCAAATTTAGACATTAGTCAAAAGTTGTCGAAAGGAAATTATCTTTAAGCTGAAACTAACTTTAAATAGTATTTGGTGTAACACTAAATTTAAAAATTCAAAAGTTGTCGAAAGTAGATTGTTTTTAAACCCAAGCTGGTAAAGTAAATAAGAATAAGTAACAGTTAGAATTAAATGTTTTAAATACAATTTGGCACAGACCGTAACATAAAAAAAACGTAATTGCCCTTGGCATAAACAACACAAAGCTGCGCGATTGCAAATATTGAAACAAATATAAAATGTTTTGTTCTGAACTGAAATAGAACTTATGGTTGAATATTCTAGAAAAATTGTCGAAGCTGCGTAATGTATTTCTTGTTTCAAAGTTATAATAAATAGACCTAGGAGAATAATATGTAATTTGCTTTGACCGAAATAGACCAAATAATTTTCAAAAATGTAAAGGAAAGAAATAACAATAAAAGTCTAACTACCGCCGGCAGTACAATCAATAGTCAGATTTCGTTTGCATTCTCTTTCCTATAAGGATTTATTTCTTTGCATTAGGGGGAATTTCTTTCAACTAACACAAGAGATTCAAACGTAAATCCTATTTAAAGAATAAGATTGAATTTGCCTTCGAGCATTTTAAAGATAGTAAACATTTATCCAAATCATATTTTATTGCAGATAAAGATTTTATTATTGGATTTTCGAAATAAATTTAACAAATAAATGTACAAATAGAAAATATTTTCTTCCCTCTAAGAACTCGAGGCTGATGATGAAATTTTGCATGATTCAAGGAAGGCCATTGATTTTTATCTTTTAAAAGAATTGGAATAAATATTTAAATATTACAAGACAGCGGAGGTCTATAAGCTTTAACCTGATTACGCATATATATCCCTTTTCACTGATCTGAATAGGATGGTTGATGCAGTCTCGCATATGAATACACGCTCTTTAAAATGGAACCTAAAATGCTCTAATTTTATAGTCAGTGTCAGTGTCGACATTCAACCGTCTTGGCCCCACTTCGGGGTTTCTGTTTGGATTTACTTCCATATCCTGGAAGCGTGGTTGGATATGACCGCAAGGTAGCATTGTTGGCAATTAATCATATTCGCTTAATCAGATATTTAGTAACTTTATGGAATTGATTAAAACCAAACTAACTTATATAAGCATATGAAAAATAAATAATTTGAGTGGAAGCCGAAAGGACAGAGGTCGGATTTTACCAAAAATATTCTTCTTTAGATAATTTTGTGACTAATGCCGAAGTGCATTCTGCAAAACTATAAACCTACCCCCGGTGTCCTCTCTGTCTGTCACTGGCTGAACAAATCACTTATATCACATATTGTGTTTCAAGTTCGGTTTTCGTCGGTGTGAACAGAAACTGGGAAAGACCCAGTATACGTCCACTAGGGAACGGTTTTCTGATGAAGGAAGGTGACACTTGAGACAATTTCGCTGCAGAAATGGACTACAAAATAAAATCCAACTCTCTTCCACCACCTCTCTGCCCATCTCTGCATCACGACGTGAGGCTCGCAACTCCCTAACGATCGTCCTGGAACTACTTTCAATTATAACAGTGACTCCGTTTATATAATCCTGCTACTGGAACTTCCTAACTTACGGACAAGTGATACTTGATCCCGAAATGTTTTATTTATTTATTTTCTATTTAATTTCTGCCAGCGGGTGGCACTTATTTCTAGAGTTTACTGTTTGCGCTGTAAGAAAGCTACTGCACTTCGGCCCAGATAAAAACATTTACAGTCTACTTTAATTCATAGGTATTCTAAGCCAATCGTATACGGACACTTGGTATCACAAAACACCGTAAACTTTGTAACGCTGAAGACCATTCCAGTTTTTATTGTACTAAGTATTGAAATTAAGTTAATTAGACATGGAGAGATTAAATTATTTACTTTGCGTATCAGTGCCAAAATCAATCGGATAATTGTTGCGGTAAAGATAATAACCTCTTCTTTGAATGTAATGGTGAAAAATTCAAGGTCATAATAGTCCTTTGTGCCTCAAAAGAAATACAGGACAAAATGCACTTGATCACAAACTGTTTTTATAATACTAAAGTGAGGAAGTAACCTTTTCTTTTGTCTGTTGGAAGCGTGTCTGTTTCTAAAAGCTGATAATAATTTAAATTCATTTGTTTATTTGACACCGGGAGTCAGAGGTCCTATTTCTCTAATAGTGTGCTTAATAAATTCAATTGTGATGAATTTGAGGTTATTTCTATCGAGTTTGGGGTCAAGATCTTTTGAGGTTCTCAAATATTTTTAAGTAAACTTGTTTTAGATGTGGAATTTGATAGTCCTACATCCCGTCCTTTGCTTGTTGTTCTGACTGATGACCACTTTGATATCAATCTGATCAATTTTTTCAAGCTAGGAAGAATCTTGAAAATCTCAATTTCAGGTTAACTGCAGACTTTGATAAAAATGGTGATTCTATCCTTGTTCATAGCTTGATTGGTAAAGATTGTAATCATTCTATGAAGCCAATGAATCTAAAATTAAATATCCGCATACGAGTCAATACTGGAATATTACCATTTGGAAATATATATTTTTTGTACTCAAGTCAATTAGCTCTTCGAAACTTAACAATGATTCTAATAAGATAATTATCCAATGGGCTTCCTGTTTTACCAATCATAAAAACTTTGTTTTGAAACCTAATAATACTTATAGTAATCAATTAAGGGATAGTTTTGACGAAAGTTTATTGGAGCTTAATTTGAAGAGAAGGTTTTGGGCAGGATGAACATCATAACTATGATGATGACCCCCAGAAAAAAAAAGAAGAAAAAAAAAAGGAAAGGAAAATAGAAAACTAATACTTTGGAATGGATCAAAAATAAAAGGTGCTATGGTAGCTAAAAACGTCAACATGACGATCCTTATATATTGCATTAAGTTGGAAGAGTTTTTCCATAAAAAATAGTAAAAATTGATTATTCTCTTGTCATACAGTTTCAGAATTTATAGTAAATATTATAAAAATTATCAAACTATATCTAAAATCTTGGCTTCTTACATAAGCAAATAAATTATTAGGAAGAATCGGACTAGACTGTTAAATAGAACGTCAGTAATAACATTTTTTTCTTATTACTTAAAATGGCATTGATTTGTCGCATTTGAAATTTCAAAATAAATATAATTGAATAAAAAAGAAATAGGAATTCTTTATAAATTTGAAATGTTTCGCTGTTTACTTGTCTTTAAAGAGTAAAATGAGGAAGCTAAATAAATAGCGAAACATGTCAATTTTATAACGATTTTCGACTGGTTCGTTATTCAATTATTCTGTCAGATTTAATCTATATTTTCAACCCATTAATATTCAAACGAAAATGTATCTTTCGGAAATATCTTATTAAAATTAGTAAAATCTCTTCAATATACTGTTGGTTTATTCATTTTCTCTTGAAAAATATAAGAATTTATTAAAAAAACAAAAACTACATGTGCTTAAAAATTTAAATAAAAATTTCATGCAAAACATCTTTGCTCTTATGGAAAATGTAAGAATTTCTCAAAAAGTGTTAAAATGAAAAAATAAAAATACTTTTTTTGAAAGATATTTTTATATGGAACATTTAAAACGGCTCATTCCACTTTATTGTGATGAAAGTGAATCACCAGCAATTTGGGCAGAAATGGACGCCACAAAACTATAATGTACTTAAAACAATGATTCCGTTAACCGTTTGTATTCACTATTTCCTTTTGAGCAAATGCGTGCAAAATGAGGATCAAAAAGAAGTTAAAATCAGATAATCTTTAAAAAACAATTTAAATTTTGCAAAACTTAATCTGATTGGTTGATAAATCCCATGTCTGTCTAAAAACAGTTTCTGGAGAAATTTGCGTGCAAGTCTTTGGGGCTTGTCTTATTCTCTTAAACAGACTGTGAAGTATTTACAGTAGCAGTGTGAGTAACAGCGATTCTGATCATTACTTGTGTGGGTGACTGCTTAAGAAAAGTAAATCGTGGAAAATTTGTGGCTTTCTGTCAAGCTAACTAAAGTTTAATAAACAAAGGGAAGTCTTTATCAGTGTGTTGATGAATCGTGTTATTTTTGCGAACTCTTTGAACTGGTTACTTCAGGATGGGGATATTAAAAGTGGAATATGGACAGATTATCTTTTGTGTTATTGGTGTTGAATCATACAAGTGAAATGTTATTTTCATTGCTTAGCAACAACAAAGAGTTTCATTTGGCGATAAGACAGTGTCTCGTGTTCAATTGACTCATGGATTGTTGTCAGTAAGAATAATATGCAATCTGTCACTGGATTTATCGTGAGTGGAAACTATGATAAACATTTGTATTTGAAATTCACATACGGTGTGTGGGCGGGCTTAGGTTGAAAAGAATTACACTGTTCCTTATCTGCGGATTCAATTTCAGTGGGTGCAGTTATCCGCAGTCAAGTACAAAATTAAAGAATTCTGAGTTTTACTTAATGTTTCTAAATAGTGAGGAAGATTGTGATATTGGCAATTCAGAAAGTACTAAAAATTAGGAAGGAGGACCGAGAGTTAACAAGGAAAGAAAAAAATAGAATGCCGAGTTTGCTAAGATGAATGGTAAGAAAAAATTTCCATCCGTCGCATGCTATAATTATTCTATTATGAGTTGTTAATCTCGTCTTGTGATTAATTTATGAATTGATATTTATCGTAATTTATCGAATTGATATATATATATATATATATATATATATATATATATATATATATATATATATATATATAAGCAAACATAGTATATATAGATTCGAACAAGGTGCCGTTTCAATAAAGAAACCTAATGTTTGGTCAGATTTTGTGAAGTGGATCGAGCCGATTTTGATTTTAAGATTTTAATATACTCATTTATACATATAAATTAGTATAGATTTTTGTACGTGTGTGTTCGTAGGTTACTATTTATAAAGCATAGTCACGTGACTTATGTCTTCCCGGATGTATGCGATCACTTGTATTGGCTTCTGCGAAATGATTTCTACACAAAAAAGAACGAGTCTCATTTTCAGTCAAACGTTACGGTACAAATCAACTTCTGCTAAATATAGTACAGCTCTCCTCTTGAAGTCACCCAACTGCCGACTATACTCCTTGCTCCTCGGCCAAACAGAAGTGGTAACAGGTGATATCACTGTAAAAGTGACAATCCCCTTCTTTCAATGCAGAGAATTACTTAGCTCAAACCCGTAATAGTGAACGTCCTACAGAGGATCGAACTCACGACTCAAGTATTAGAAATATAATCTTGCTAATCTCTAGTTCTTCGAAAGGTGCCTATAAAGACAATGACTAAAATTATTTTAGCCTATTTTGCAGAGGGATGAGAAAAAAGAGAATAAAATAATAGATATATATATATATCTTACAGCATGGAAGGTTCTTTACGAGATTAACTTGATACATTTGTAGTTAGCTAATAAGATTAACTTAATTTAGTTTCCGGTTTCAATTTACGACAAAAGATCAAAGTCCTCATGATTAGCATAGTGTGGAACAAAGCCATAATTGTAGGAGTGAGATATGTATTTGTGCGCATCTGTCGCTATGGCTTCATGTCAATGGGTAGTTTTATTTTGGTATAGATTCAGATTTGTATCTGTTGATTTCTTATAGAGTTGAATTGGGACAATGAATTGGTTAGCTTTCTTGTCTTTCAAATTTTTTATACTGTGTTCAATCCTTACCAAGATTTTCAGAAAAATGACTTTCATGAATACGATTTGGCTGAATAAATAACTATTTTTATGTATGCATTTGTTCTGATGTCCATTTCAGTTTTAATAACTTTACTTAGCTTGCCTTACTTTTGCACATAATCTCGTTAATGTGACACCTGGTGGGAACCAAACTGACAGATATTTATGGTGATACAGTCTCTGTAATTCGAAATCTGACAAATGCTGTGTTCCTCGAGTTCGAGTCATTCTGAAGTAATTGTGTTGTCATTGCTTTTATGAATTTTAAGAATCGTTTCAAACTTCTTAGAACAAACATCATCGAGTCTTTTTTGCCCTATGAATCTTCAGCATTCATTAAAATTGTTATTTATATTCAATAACTGGTACTTCCTTCAAAATGGAGTTTCTGAACAGATATTCCCTACGCATGCTATGAGCTTTTGAAAAAAATTGTCTTAAATTGTTTCACACTTTCTCATTGCTTTTTTTGCTTAAGGATTATTACTAAAAAGAAGTGGCTATTTTTTGGCTGCTACGATTTAAGAAGCATGTGGTAAAGTTATCACACTATTATTTTTCATTTGATGTGTACATAATCTGTCACACTTGCTTCCTTGTAACAAATTTTTAGAAAAATAATATTCCTCTCTTTTTGCGAAGAAACCTTTTTAATGGCTCAGATTAATCTGGATGAGTGTCCACTTCTGTAATTATTGAATATGAGGTTCGCAGTTGAAAGGAGAATTCTCAGTTTCGGTAAGGATGTGACACTGGCCCATTTGTTTAGGGATTGGCCGATAATAAGCATTTTCTTTCGAAATTTAAAAAACTGCCATATCTCTGGATTATGAGGCAACATGACGCTATTGTGTGCCGATTTTCCCCCCATTTTATCTTAAATTTATTAAGCATCTGCAAGTAAACTTTTATTAAATGTAAAATAATAATAATGATGTCTACTTATGTAATATGTATATCTACTGAAAAGAATGAAACTATGGTGTGCAGATTATACAACGAAAGGAGATCAAATCAAATCACAGGGACGAAGCTGAGTGTATTGTATAAGATTAATCAAGAAAGCACAAATAAAAGTCCATGCCTAGAGATGGGGAGGCAAAATGTTTGAAAATTGACATCGGAACATTATCAGGAAAGTTTAGGCTGCGTAATTTGTAGAATAGTGCCTTTAACCCTGTCCCGTTTTGTTACACAGAACAAGAATCGAATCAATAAATAAACGAGACAAAAATTAAGAGTTTCACAAAGCAATGCATGATTAGATGATAGAAAAGAGCAATTTAGTGAATCGAACAAACAGTTGTGATTGCTGACCGAAGAATACAGTCCGAACGGAACACTAAAAAGAGAACAAAAACAAACAAAAACAAAAACTGAAAGTAAGAAAGAAAGAAAAGAAAAGCAAACTGGCTTTACTATCAAGCCTTGAACCAAGAAATAAACAAAATCGTATAATTTACGATTGATTTAAAACTGAATCAGGTAAAAGGCGAACAGATTGGTTTTGATGTAAAAATAGTAAAGGCAATCTGTGAAAGATTGAAAATAATCAAATGAAGATGGCACAGATGAAAGAAATGAAATGCAAAATTTGAATTCTGTTCTATAATGAATGTAATATATATATATATATTATATATATATATATATATATATATATATATATATATATGCATCAAGTATTCCTCCCAAAAAGTGTTGTCAAATTCAACTGACATAGTATTTTTGTTTAATTTTCTATTACATTTTTTTTACAATTTTCGAATAAGATATACATCGCGATCAAAATTGTCGATAAACTGTTCAAACCTTATGTTGGTTATATTTTGTTCAAGTACTTTTGAACGTCTCCGTCTTTATGAAGAATCGGGTGTTGCCAATGTGGTAGAAGAGACTCCGTTGACTACATCCTTACATTTTTACAGAGCAGAAATTTGAGTCAGTTCGAAGTGATGTCATGTGTAATGTATAAAATATTATACGTATTCTTTTGTTATTTCTCCTTCATTTGGATATTGCAGTATTCCACCTGCATCTCTAATTCCTAGGTACCTATAAGCGCCTTCTTGTTCCAGTTCCCTAATCTCTGTGACAAAATTTAGATCTATTGTGTGTGTTTCTGTAATTCTCCCTTTCTTGAATTTATCACACAATTTTTTGCACATTTATCTAATCTGAAATCTATCATTATGTCATCACGGAAACATTTTACAGTATTGAGGAAACCCTTCAACTTATTGTCGGCTTTGCCACAGAGTTTGAGATCATCCATGTAGAGTCGGTGATTGAATACTTTGTTATTTACTTTATATCCATAGCTATTATTGTTTAGTTTATGTGAAAGGAGGATTAAGGACAGACTAAACAGAATGGTTGGCAGAGAATCTCCTTGAAGGATTCCTCGTCGGGTATTCAGGCGGGTGGAGGTAGCAGTGCCTCTGGTGTGATTTAGGTATAATGTGGGTTTTCACATTCCCATGCTGTGTTTAAGGAAATTTACTATCACCGAGGAGAGTTTATACATTTCCAAAGTCTTAAGGATCCAAGAGTGTGGCACACTATCAAAGGCTTTACGGTAATCTATCCATGTTGTGCTGAGATTTCTACCTCTTTCCCTGTAATTTTCCAGGATCATTCCATTTATCAACAGTTGATCTTTGCAACCATATGAATCTCTCCGGTATACCTTCTGTTTATTCGAGAAAAGAGTAAGTACAGTTCGTTAGGACAGACGTGATCAATTTATATGTGTTGGACAGACATGTTATTGACCAATAATTTTTCGGATCATCTGTTTCACCCGTTTTTGGCAGAAGATATGTAATACCTTCAGTGATACATTCTGGGACTTCATTGGGATTATTAATAAGCATTGTTAAAGTTTGTGCACTGGTTTTATGGATTGATGACAGACGATGGACCATCATAGATTTTGTCATTTCCTGCTGATTTCCATTTTTGGGATCTCGTTAGAGCTTGCCTAGCATTAATTAGTCTTGGTTATATTTTTCCATTCTTGTAGAGGTTGAGCCAACATTCGTTTTTCTTCTTGTTGGGTCCATTCTGCATCGGGGTTATATTCCTTTTGGAAGCTCCAAATATTCTCCAAAAATTTCTGCACATTTTCAATACCAGTCTTTGTCTTATGTTGATAGTTGTGCTTTGATTGTGATGTGATGATCGATTACACTATTTTTAGAGAATCGACAAGTCAACCTACGATAGAGTGTGGTTCATGTGTGGTCAATGTAAGCATTGCATGTTTTTTGAATGTTGATATTGGAAATATTGTTTTCACATAAATGATCCCAAGATATTGGTAATAATTAGGATAGATGCTTTGAACGTTTTATAGTATTGATATTCATATTTTTACCAAATCATGGTACCGGCCAAGTGCATGAAGACAAATATGGAAAAATGATAAAGACATCGATTATAGTAAACAAAAAGAATTGTAACAATACTTGATCTAAAAAATTCAGTATTTTCATTTCGGTAAGGACCCAGCATAATATGTGTATGAAAGGAAATCAAGAACAAATGAAAAAAAGGAAAATTATCGTCCAAGCATGTTTGAATTATATAAACTGTTAATGGTGATGTTATTAAACAAATACTATCATCATTAATTCATATAATATTATCCATTCACAAATGTTTTATTTTCAAGAGAAAGTAGATACTGCCCAGCACTAGTCAAATTGTCAGAGGGATTGTCCGGAAGTATGCAAAATTTCATAACACTAACTTCCGAAAGCTTGTTTGATTAATCCCCCAGCTCAAAAAAGCGGCAGGTATATGAATCCGAAAATCGAAACAAAAATAAGGAAACGAAAATGGAAATGAAAAAGAAAATACATCATGAAAAATTTCTTAATGCCAACATTATTTTAAAACGTAGAAAACAATTTTAATTATCCTAAGTGGCGTTATTTTTTGAGGCTGTTCAAACACTTCCAGTAATTTAAGACTGGGCTTTCATATGCGATTAATAAAACTGTAAAAGATTTTCCGCAAGGAATTATTAAACCACTTCAAGCCATTCTCGTTTTCGTCTTGAAATCTTTAAAATAATTAAAATGATTTCCTGAACTAAATAATCATTGAAAATATTTTTTGGAATTAATTCTAGGTTGGATTTTACGTTTATAAAATTGAATTGTCTTTGTTTAATTTACCTTGTCAAACTGCCTTGGATAATTAGCTTAAAGAGAATCCAAATGTAACCAGCGGTCGAATAGAATAAAAGTTTTGATCATGTGAATTGCAAAGGAAAGATTAATTTTATTTATTTACACATTGTAAAACAGCGTTTCCAAGATTTTATGGTATTCAATTTATTTGGTATACATAAAAAGATTTTGTCGGTTCGAGATTTCCCCACTTTTTTTCATATGTTCCTTTTAAACTCTGTGCTTCTTTTCTCAGAATCTTTATTTCCTTTTTTTTCACTTGCATTTTCTTTCTGTCATTTTTAGATATCTTGTTTCTTTCTTTCTTTCTTTCTTTTATAGACGATCAGATATACACTTGCAACAGAGAAACATATCTAATGAAAAATGACAAGGATTTATCGGTTATGATGAGAGAAGAAAAGAAAGGGAATAAGATCGTAATGAGGATATTGTCTCCCATGTTTTCTATCATTAATCGAGTTTACACTCGTTTTTTATGTTTCTTTCAGTATCCTCTTTTTTTCTCTCTATCTTTTCGAGTGTCTACTTTAAATCGATCCTTAAAACGGCCCGTTAATGTAGATTGTTGTTAGTATAGAAAATCTACATCTCACTGAATGTCAATTTATGTTGGCTTTGTGTTAAACTAAACGGAAAAGATATATGTTCACCTATTTGTTCTTGTGAAAAATGAAGCAAGTTTCCGGAGTATGTATGAATTGAAAAAATTATATATTTACTTTACATGAGATTCGTCTCATATTCACTGATATTTAATAGGAAAAAAACAGCAACGTTTTGTATATCACAAAGGAAAAAGATAACCGCGAAAGACGGGTTCCCAAATACATTCAATATTGAGTAATTTTCCACATGTGGATCCTGATTTATATCTTTACATTATTTTGGATCAAGAATAGGAAGAAAATATTCAGAAAAACTTCTACAAAAGATTTGCTTCGTGTTTTGAGAGTAGAGCCTATTGGGATATTCCACAAAATAAAATGACAGCTCTGATAAATGCGACACCTGAAAGTTAAAACTTTAGTAGGATCAACAAAATATTAATTAAAACTATACTTGCATTCATAATATCTCTAAATAAATTTTATTAGTGTAATTAAAACGGACATATTAAAAGTAGAAAATAATTTATAACAAAATGGAAATAATATATTACTGGGGATAACAAAAAATATTTTACCGTTTACATTAAGTCCTATCATACATATTTCTCCGTAAGCAGAACGTGTGTTTGATGGACTTAAAAATAATTAGCCTGTAAATATTTTCTTTCATATAATATTTAGTCTCGGCGAACTTTGACGTGGAGCAATGTTTAGCAATGTTGTCGCGCTAGATCAGTGAGTAGTGAGTTCGATTCTCACTGGGTGCTCCATACTTTCGGCCTTGTGACACATCTAAGCTTAGTTTAGTAAATCTCTATAATATGTATCCATGGGTTTTCATATTTCGTCGTTATGCACTTTTTGTCTTGGATTTTAGTTTTGATGAGAGAGGACCGATAAACCGGCTTAGATCTGATGAGAGAAAACCGATAAAACGGCTTAGCTGTCATTTTGTTAATCAGGTAGCATTTCGATGTTACTATTTTACGATAATATATCTTTTTGTTAGCCCCACCTTTTTATTCTGTCCGCTTTTGTAGTGCTAATAGACTTTTATATTCTGCTAAATAAATTTATTGTTTGGAAATAGAAATTTTTATTTTCGTGATGCAACGTTTCCCATTGCCATCTTTCGCACAATTTCAATGAAAACTTCGATGAGTTTACATAGTTCTTGATTGCCTACAAAAACATTTGTCATTTGCCATTTAAAAGCCTTAGGAAAAATTAAGAAGTTAAGAAAATATTCCACAAAAATTGGAAAAAAAACATTGGTCAGTGTTTAAACATTTGTGCTTCTCTTCTTGTTTGATACAGAAGAAATATTATTTTTTGACAAGATAATCACTAGCGATGAAAAAAAAAGATTTATTTCAAGAATCAATGTGGAAAATGATGATTAGATCAACGGTAGTCTTCAAAGTCTTAACGAAATGTGAGGCCGGAAATGTTCTTTGTGTATCGTGAGATTCAAAGAATATTTGTTTACAAATTGCTGGAACAATGTAAAACTGTTGGTGTTCTTGGGCAAGTAAATCGAACGTTGATTACAATATTGAACGGAATGGAAAGTTCTGCCACGTGCAATGTACTTTCCAGACAAGTCGCCATTAAGCAATATTCCAACAGTATCAAGATATTGGAAAACGTTTCCCAAGATTTCTTTTAATAAAAGGATAATGGAGTATACAATTTACTCGAAAGTTGGTTTAACATCATAGAAAGCCAGGAAAATACTTTGATGGCCGAATGAGGTTATGAATTTATAAGAATAAATGATTTTTTTCAAAATATTTCCGGAAATATTTGCACCAACCTACTTCTTGTGTATATCAGTAGACCACTGGCAATTGTCTCACACTCTTGCAGTCCTGACTACTTATGCTGAACCATATGTTTCTGAGGAATATTTCACTTTGTTCTTCGCTAAAAAATACCTAAATAGTTGAGACAGCGATAATACATTGGCGATCAATAAAACTCAAATAATAGTTCAAATATTCTCACGATCTTTTTACATCTTTGCCATAAACACATTTCTGTTTAATGCTGCCCAAACTACAACCAACATAACCAGACATAAGATTGATATTAGTATATACATACCCCGCGGCAAATCTGTGGAAGATTTTTCAGAGCGTTAAACACTCAACGAAATAAGCTTTAACAGATTTCTGGCTATGAAAGACGAACAAAAGTTATCATCATCAGCTTTTGACAAAACTTCTGTCTGCGGTGGTACATTGATTTACTGGAAGAATTGTATTTATGTACAATACACACCTTAAATAATGAACAATCGTAGGAACTGAACGATAAATACACGAAAAAAACACCAAAAAAAGCGAGATTCATTTGTACGGTTTGACGGTTCAATATTTGATAACAGTAGAAAATTATATCTTGTTCGTGTCACAGATTTTACGAACAAACAAATGTGTTGATTAATAGGTTGCTTGGAAGATTATGTTGTGTAATTTTTATAAGGAAAAAATCAATGAAAGTCTATTTTTCAATTTATTTCACTAAAAATATTTTAACGACTGATTTTCATCTATTTTGTTGCTTTTTATAAAGACGTATTTTTAGCCAACTCACTATTAAAGAAAATTATTAATCAAGAAATAGTTTCAAATGAGACGTAAAATCGTCTTTCCTAAAAATCGTTCTTGTCTAACCTTTTCTGACACATGCTTTTTCACCGGATTTTGTTCCACGCTGGACTGTTGAAAACCTCGTATTAATCGTAGTAGTAATATTAGTAACATTCTTAAATTTATTCTTGCAATCGAAGACTGAACTAGAATCCCCCCCCCAAAAAAAACAAACTATGATACAAAGCAGAAAAATTGATAAAAGAAAACTATCAAACTATCAATTACTGAACAAATATACATTGGAAACTTGTTATCATTTCAGTAACAAATCCAGCAGATGCAGTTTAGTTGCGCGGCCGTGATACTCACTTCGTAACAAATCCAAGGAGACCTTACTGAGCAGGCATTAACTCACACATTCATGCAGTTAGAAGTGAGACATTACTAAGTGACCTTTTTCTACAGCATGATAATCACATTCATTATGACAATGCACCAACAAATTGATTAAGGAGAACGTTTATAGAAAATCCCGCAAGCGGGCGCCTTGAAATATGGAAGGGAAATGGGAATAAGTACGTAAAAGAACTAAAGCGTCTTTGTCCTTGTCAAAATATTTTAGCAAGAATATTAAATAACTGCGACAGACCTCATATATATATATATATATATATATATATATATATATATATATATATATATATATATATATATATATATATATATATATAAAAATTATATTAAAATAATAAAAAAGAACAGTAAGATTTACAATCCGGTGTTCTTAGTAGTTATTTTTATTTAAAAAAAAACAGTGCTCTATACAAATTAGTTATTAGAAGTAGGAAAAGTACTTTAAATTTGTAGAAATAGATTTTAAATATTAAAAAATACGAATTACTCATATTCAGACGACGACCCTATTAAGAAATCTTTGTGTATAAAATTAGAAATTAAGCAACCAAATAAAAACGACAAAAAGTTTTTATTATTGAAAATCCCAGACGACACGCGAAAAATGGATGTCATTGTTTGTGAGCAGTCACCCCTACCCCACCTTAACTTAATCTGATTTTGAAAGTAACTTATATTTGATGAATAAGTTGTCAAAGGAAATTAATGTCTAACCACCCTTTATAAAAATAATTGAATTTTCCGTAATCTTGACAATTTAAAATATTAAGATTATCTGTGCTTATAAATGAAGTAAAGTTCTTAATAGGTTATTCCAAAAATCGCTTGAGAATGGAATGGAGCTATTGATTTTAAATTTAATTTTATAATTAAATTTGAAATTTTAGTTTCTGTTTTGAAACATGGTAATTCCTGTGTAGCGATGGGACCATATTTTTAAAATAGAAAATAATTATAATATATATATATATATATATATATATATATATATATATGATAAAAATATAGTTTTGAGGTATGCTGTAGATATGGGTTAAAGTGCTCAATATCAAGGATAAAGCGTATGCAAATGAAGCGTTGACAGTGAGATTAACACCAAGCGGCTACAGTTTGATTTACGCTTAAACGCAGTCTTCAGGCCATGTATGTTGTGATTTGGCTCGACTATAAATATTGGTCAATCGTAGAAGGATAGAAAGCCTATTCTATTATCCTAAAAGTTATTGAGTGGATGTTAACGATTATGTTTCAGTTATTCTAGAGTCTACTGAGTAGAAATAATTGTGCATTCAAATGTAGTTATTTCTAGCTAATTTATAGTGTTGTAATAATCGTTATCGTTGGATAATATATATATACATACATATTATAAATTAATAGATTTAAAATATGGTTTTACCGCTACACAGTGATAACCATGTTTCAGAAATGGAAGCTAAAGCCCCTGAATTTAATTTTGTTATTAAACCAAAGACATTAGTTCCATTTCCTCATCAAGCGAATTTTGGAGTAACTTACTTTTTAAAATTTACGGTTGTTAACGGCACAGGAAATATTCATAGTTTGAGGGTTTCCAAGGTTACTGATAAATCCATTCATCTAGACAAGGGGTGGTAGAGGGTTCAATTTTTAATTTTCGTTGTATCAGTTAATAGTTACATTTGAAAGCGGGGTTATGTTTAGGGATGTGTAGGGATGTATCCGCTAAATTCATGTCATCTGGGTTTTTTTCTAACGGCAAAAATTCTTATGGTATTTTTTCTATTTGTATATTTAAAGATTTTGGGGGACTGTTCAGGTTAGAATATGTTTTATCCACCTTTCTAAAAAATTATTTTTAATATTTAATATACTATACTTTTATTTAAAAACCAAGTAAATGTATTAGGATTACTTACAGTATTTAAAATTATTTATTCTTATCGAGTATAAGTAAATATTATTTTATTTTATGTAAACTTTATGACAATGACGGCAAAGGTGGTTAAATTATTTCACTAATTCAATAAACTTTTATTTATAAATTTAGTATTATTAATGTATATATGTATGTATAAAGGACATTTAATGTTCAATATTATATTCTAACTTATTAATTTCATTTGACTTTCGGTGCCCACTTTGATTCTTTATAGTGTTTGAATTGCTTTGAGAGAGGTGTTATGGTTAGAGTACGTTTTATTTAATTACAATTTTAAAAGATCTTTAGGTTAGAATCTGTTTTATTTAATTTCAATTTTAAAATATTTAAAAAAATTCTACTTTCAAATTTAACTTTTAAATTTAATCGGCTATATTTCTTTATAAACCAAGTAAATGTAATATAATTACTTACACTATTTAAAATTATTTATACCCATCAAATATGAGTATGCATAATTATCAGGTAATTTTTTTTTTTTTTTAAAGATTATTTAAAGATTATTTAAAGAAAACTTTTGGCAATGACGATATAAAATAGCTATTTCATTTCTCTGATTCAGTAAATTTTTATTTTTTATAAACTTAGTAATATATAGTTTCTCATGTATGCATAAAGGACATGGGTCATTTAATGACCTACATATTCTAGCCCTTCTTATTAACTTCCATTTCACTGTAGGTGTTTTATTGGATTCTTTTAGGTGCCAGAAGTACTTCGAGAGAGATGTTTGACTTTTATACTTATTTATCCTAAACGAGCATTGATGTTGGTTGAACCTCTTTTTGAACTCATGGCTAGTGCAACCTATATACATTTTTATGTTTTCAGGGTTTTCAATAGAAGATATATTACATTGGTATACTACTGATTCCATGCAACATTTATTTTGTAGAGGACAGTTTTGAGGGTTTCTACAATTACATAATTTTTGTTCACCCTCATTAGTTGTTGTTTGTATTTTTCCCTTGTCTACAATTTTTTGGTTCTGGTATAAGTGTTTATTTAAGATATTAGTATTATGTTTCTTAATAATCTTTTCTAGGTTATCAGTACAGCTATAACTTAATTTTAGTGTATTTCTATTGAAAATAGTACTTAGTTTACTTCCACCGGGAAAATGCTTGAGTATTAATTCAAGGAATTTTTGTCCCAATTTGTTTTTTACCATTTGGTTGTATGGGGGTGTATACCAAATTATTTTCCTACTTCTGTTTTTCCTATGCTTACCGTTTTCATTTTTAATATAAGTTAGTTTTAGGTTTTTGTAGCCACTATCTTTTAGAGCTTTATTATAGAAATTAATATGTTCGTCGAAAATCTTGTCATTTGCTGAATTTGTACTAATACTTTTTCGGATAGATAAAGGTATATGTTTAATTATAGATGAGGAGTGATTTGATTTAGGGTGTATATATAAAGGATTCGTATTGAGTTTTTTATAAGGTGTGTATGTATTTTTCTTTAAATCTAATGTTATATCAAGGAAGTTAACTTTTTTAATTTTAGTGCTGACGGTAATTTTTAAACCCATGCTTTTAAATTCTTTATATAATGCCTTTCTAATTTTATCTATTCTGAAGTTAGTAGCATTCCTAATAACCATGAGACCATCGTCCCTGTATAGACCAATGTCAGTTGAATCAATATACATACATACATATATATATATATATATATATATATATATATATATATATATATATATATATATATATAGTGAGTTAAAAGCATCATCCAATTTCTGTGCATGCTCGGCACCAGTTGTGTATTGATTACAAAGGAGGGCACTTCGAATATTGCATACACAACAGCTTGGTACAGTTCCTTAATAATGTTATCCCAATAATTGTTTAGCGAAACAGACTATATTGAAACTCTAATAATGAGAACCTGAAAAATATTTTAATTGGCTATTATATTAACCATATCAAGGATTTAGGCTGTGCTATTGCAAATCGTATATAGGTTGCTGATACATAGATGCAGTAGGTTAAGACTGTGTTCATAGTTGATGATGTTAATGGTTGTTTTTTTATGATTAAGGATTCTATTATTTTTAGACGCCTTTTACGGTTAGAGGCGTGTATTCTATCTATCTATCTATCTGCTTCTAACTCGATGTTTCTTGCACCATTTCAACCGTATTTGCTTATCTGGCTCCGGCCTCAAGTGTCACATTCATTCCCCACATAGGTTTATTAGCATACTATAATTTTCTCATGCAACCTCTTGGTTTTCTTCGTCATCTTATATATATATATATATATATATATATATATATATATATATATATATATATATATATAATTTATTTTAGGATATTAAAACAAAAACATATTAAAAATTTTACCTATATATATATATATATATATATATATATATATATATTACCTGTATTATATATATATATATATATATTTGCACACCGCGTTTCAAATTATTAACGAGATGGCACTTTTCCATCCCATCCAAAAACTACTGGTTTTAATTTAACGATTTAATTATCAACGAATGATAGCAACATATAGATACACCTACTCTGTAAAAATTGTAAGATTCTAGAAAAAGGAACAGAAGTTACGGTCATTTATCTAATTTACTTAAATTATTAGTGTGCCAAATTATTAACGCGGTGTAATAAAACCCTGAAAAAAGAAAAGAAAATAACACTTTAATTGCTTCATTTACAGATTTTTATGAATACATACAGTAATTAAGATGAAATTAAATCGAAATAAAAAGTAATTGATGTCGATCTCGTCCATTTACAACCCAATCTTTGCTTAGGGCCATCCAGTGTTGCACGACTTTCATCTGTGAATAGAACTTTCAAGAAATCGATCTTTATGTCTTGCGCCCATTTCAAACACATCTGTACATTTGTCAATCGAGTCTTTGTCAGTGGTCTCACTGATGTCCCGACCTTTCTCAGAAGACGACAGCGAGTACTGATGGACACTGTTGCATCTCCAATGCTCGTGAAAAGTGCTCCACTGGTCAGGCCTGGGTTATTTACAGCTTCACGTTTCATTCGTGACAAAGAACGTCGGGAAAACAACCCTCGAGTAACTCTTATCCGCCCTCTTACGTATCTTCGTAGGAGCTTCAACCAATCTTTTCACAGTTTGGTGATATCTTACAATTATTTAGGATATTTCTAATGCAGATTTGCCTTTGGAAAGTTCAGATGTTATAATATTTTTCTCAAAAGGAGTCAAGACACATTTGGAGCCATGATTGCGCGATTATAATGACACTAGTTTATAGTCTGGAAAACTTCTATATCGTGTTAATATTGCAAATGGCTACCGTTTGTTTCTTCTTGCGTAGAGCCATACATTTTTATACAGACTGCGCATATACCTATTCCTATTATACTGTGAAAATTTCGTTAAATTCCGACTGGTAGTTTTGGGACAAAATGAAAAAATGTCACATCGTTAATAACTTGAAACGCAGTACACACACACACACACACACACACACACACACACACACACACACACACACACACACACACACACACACACATATATATATGAGAATGCTGTATGACAAAGTGTAAAAACTTTTCTCGTGATGCATTTTGTCCCTTAGGAGTTCATCGGACTAAATTTGCTAGGTTGGTGCGACTACACATGCGCACAAAAGAGCACCATATTTATTTCATATGCGCCTAAAAATTATTATATTTTTACTGATCGTCCCATGAACACAATATCATATAAATTGGGGAAACAATTACAGTTTTCTGAAATATATTTGCTTTTGCAAAACAATTGAGTTTATTTTTCGATTATACTTCAATATAAATCATGTATAATTTAAAATGCAAGAAATCAATGAAAACACGTAAGAAATTGTCTTCTTTTATACAATCAGTACTATTTTTGTTCTTCCAATGAGTTCTTTGTCTACAGCACGTTTCGTTTCTCATGGTCTCGAGAGAAGTTTTTAAAGAAGGTTCAGTCATTTCTTTGTAAAACAATTTTGAGAGTCTTTTAGCTCATATTGATACGCCTCTTCGTAATTTTAACTTATTCTTTTGTCATTGTCTTTTTTCTCTCATCGTTCTTTTAGTCGTTTCGCCAAAAAACTTTTGTGTCGATTCCTCCTTTTGTAAAGCCCGATTCTTTTCACGGTGTCACGCAACTGGATGCAGTTTCCGCTTACAAAAGAAGTGGAATGGAAGTAAATGAAACGAAATTAAAAAAGAAAGTAGAGGAAATAGCGATTGAGTAAATGCTATTTTGTTCACTAAAATTATTTAATTTGTTCAGCCCAGAATCGGGTCTGCCCGTTGGCCATCTGTAACATGACCGTGGTATCCCGACGCCTACAAAGACGTCTGCAAAAATCTGATTGTTGTACATTATAACCATTCTTTTACTTCCTTTTGTTTTTCATGTTTATTTATATCCTTGTGTAAAACCGGCATTTCAAGGTACTGTTCCTTGATAACACGCACATATCAAAAGCCATCTATCATTTCCTATTTAGATAAGAAGGTAAGAAGGAAAGAAATATTTGTGGTATTACAGTGAGCAGTAAATAAAATGGAATCACCGAGTCGCGTTCGAATTTCGGTTGAGATGATTTCTATTTACTTCCAACTAATGCTCTTAGGAAATACATGATCCATTTCTTTTTGTGCTCATTGCCACCGAGAGATATCTAGAAATGATGTCTCGTCACTGGCAAGCCACAATTGTTGGTGCAAGGGACATGAGTGCATGGGTAAACGGTTATCACATAAGTATATTATTTGCTCAGCCAGTATAATAGAAAATCTGTATATATGAATTAAACAGACACACACGCAAGCATACACATACGCACATATATATGTATAGATAGATTTAGAAATAGATTGTATATATTTTTATTGGTCATTGTAGGGAATTTTGTATATTTGCTAAACTTAGGTTGTGTACAGCACTCTGCCAAATTGGTGATTGTAAAAGATTGTTTTGTATCAATTTAAAAATGACTTCCAAATGACACACACACATACACACACACACACACACACACATATATATATATATATATATATATATATATATATATATATATATATAATGTAATGCTCATGTGTATAAAATAGCATTTATGTTGTTTTGAGGTCTTTTATGATCATATTTAGTCTGCTGGCTTTCATAATGCAGTCGCGATGGTACACTGAAGTCCTAGAGCAACGTAACATTTTAATTTTCTAAAACTGTTGGACATTTTTGTCTAAACCATTTTCCTATATGTTGACATCTCTTCCAATGCAGGTATTTCCGTATCTTATCACGTCTATATTTAAATTCATTTGGAGCTAGAGTAGAACACACATATATTAGATAGTCAATAGTTTTTTTCAGCTTTTGTACAAAAGCAGCATTTGTGCTCTGTCTCATTCATTAAAATGTACCTGCTAGCGACTAAGATGAATTTCTCTTCTTCAGGTTTTAACTCAGAGCTGTGTAACCACTTATGGGTAAATTTTTGTTATCATTCATATCCTGGGATCGCAACTGGTATCAACCATTTCAGGGTTTTTCTTTCTATTTGGTTTTTAGATAAAAATATTCAGCTAATACTTTATTAAAAATAACGCCGACATAGCTGATGTAAAAGGAATTGTAACTTAAATATGTACTTTAAGAGCAAAAGGTCATACTGTCACCATAGTATCATTCTATTGTTCAAATTAGAACAATGCATACATGTCTGGTTGCAATTTTTACTCGAGTCATCAAAAATGAAGACAAGTTTAAATATTAAGAACTGTTTATTTCCACTGTCAAGGAACTCAAAGCACTCCCCTGAAGGTAAAATAATGACGTAGGTTTTCATGAGGGACATTTTTTTGATAAGTTCCGTAAACTCTAGGTTTATATACGGTATGTTGATGTCACCTTTTCTGTTTTTGATTCTGCTGGAGACGTCACAGATTGTTGCAGCTTTTTGTTGACCTCAGTTTCAACTTTATCAATATATATATATATATATATATATATATATATATATATATATATATATATATATATATATATATATATATATATATATGTCTTAAAATTAAGATATAGAAATTCCGAAAAAGTTTTAAAATTTTGAGGATTGGAAACGTTCATGAAAATAGATTCCGAAGACGAAAGATTTTCAGATCTGATGAAGCCTTAAATGGCGAAATGCATTATTAACAAATCTATTTTCATATATATATATATATATATATATATATATATATATATATATATATATATATATATATATATATATATGAAAATAGATTTGTTTAAATATATATATATATATATATATATATATATATATATATATGAAAATGGATTTGTTTAAAAATAGATTTGATAATAATGCATTTCGCCATTTAAGGCTTCATCAGATCTGAAAATCTTTCGTCTTGGGAATCTATTATATATATATATATATATATATATATATATATATATATATATATGTATATATATATATATATATATATATATAGGCTGAATCAGAAATACTCCTTCAGAAGAATACGTTGGTGCCTTCTTAGATAAACAATATAAACCAAATTTGCACAGCTCAATCCAAGTATATACAAGTGATTTAAATGAGGAACCATGACTAAAATTGAAATCTATGACTAAAACGAGGGAAAAAAGAATATGGCAATAAAGCAAAGTATATAGGTTTTAGTGTGTATAAAATAGAAATATTTTTACTGACAGCCCTCCTAAAAGAAACAAAGACCGAACAAAATTATTTTCTGTCTACACAGAGACGGTCGATGTAAATATATATACATTGCCTCCAAGATCCACCCTGCATAAAATGGTAAATGCTGTATCGATATATATGACAGCACATCCTGTGTTATCTATCAAATGTCACCCGATAGCTGATTCACAAACCGTTTGAGTCAAGCGTGTGTCGTTGTTTGCAGCACCTCATCTAATATTGACAGGTACGTGTTGTACAATCCGTGTCTCAAGGCGTTGATTGGTTTGCCCTACGTAATCAACCTGACATTGACATTTACATTTATAAAGGACCAATCTACTTTGAAGGTAGGGCAAACTACCCTTAGCTAGCGAAGAGTACACGTGGACAGTGTCAAAGACAACACGTAACTTAACAGCAGGAAAACATGATGTGACGTATGCTGACATCCTGTTGGCAAATGTCTAGCTACCTTTTCCTAACTATCGCATATTCAAATACACCGGACACAAAGAAGGCCCAAAATCTACCGAAGCCCTAAAACTTCTAGTCTTACGTGCGTTTAACAATATTTGCCGGATAACCATTGTCTCGGAATATGCGATAAATGTTTTCCATTTCCCTGTCTAACCTACAAGAAAAACATATCAACGCACCATGGGCTAAAGTGGAAATCAGATTTAACTTCTGAGACTTAGGCACGAAAGAATTCCAATTTGTGTACAAACCGGTAATCTTGCGATAAACACTGGTAATAAACGATTCCTCATTCCGTTCAACCAGCACATCCAAAAAGGATAAAGCTGAATCACTCTCCACCTCCATATTGAATTGAAAGGACGGATGGAGAAAATTAAGTTGGAAGTAGAAAGTCTCAGCTTCATCTTCTTTAAACATTACTAGTTAAGTGAACGACAAAGGCTTTTACCAAGTCAATACGTGAATGAACTATCAGCAAACCGCTTTCATCTAACATTTTCTTACTACATGTGCTCCCCCCTCATCAAACAAGTTTTACTCTCCATGTCATCATTTCTTCTTGCTATTTCTCTCGTTTAATTTTCATTTTTCTCTTTTAAATCATTTCTATGATATTTATTATTTTGGCATTTGTGAATATATATATATATTTATTAATTCCCATATTTAGACCACGGATGTCATAGTTGCCATTATATAATCATTATCCACTTTACGTTTTAATTATATTGGCAATGGTTTTGTTATTATCATATAACTATTTTTATTAAATTCATTCCACTCTATAACTATATTTTGTTTTATTTAATTTTCAACGTTATCATTTTTCTCTATTCTATTTTGACTCTTAGGATCGAATCAGATTAATTTGCGCCTTTAACAAATTTAATTTGTAAATTCCCCTTTCGTTCTTTCGCTAATTATCCCTATTGACCATAGTTGTGGCAACATTTGTTGCCTTGCCCTGAAATCACAAGGTCGCAAACAAATTTTAAATGCAATGTCAATCATTATCTTCTGTTTTCTTAATTCCTCATTTTTTATTGTTCACGCTTTTTAATAATGCATTTCTTGTTCTCGTATTCCTTCACACGCAGTAATCCTCTTGTGTTTTAGTGGCTTTATTACCTTGCTTAGGGCGAAATGATTAAAAAACATACCAACGCGTAAGAACATCTGTTGGCTTGGACGTCCAATACAATACCTTTCAAAGTCGTGCATATGTTTCAAATTGCCAAGATTAGATAAAATGTATGCTAAGGGACGGTTCATGTTTGAGATAACCCTGTTTGGAATAAATAAATACACCATCAAGCTCACCAGATATCAGTGACAATGGGTTAACTAAATTAGCCACTTTCTGTCTAAACCACAAAGATATTCCATAATGATACAAGGTTGGCCAGAAAATCCGGAATCACTTAGGAAGCGGAAGGAAAACAAAATTTGACCTCTGTCTGGTGGAATTTCAAAGGACTACTGCATTTCGACCTTGTTTCACATGATCGCGCCATCAATGCTAAACTGTATTACCAGCAGCTAGACCGCGTGTATGACAAACTAAAGAAGGAGTATACTGCATTGGTCAATCGAGGTCAGGCTTTGTTTGAGCAAGGCAATGTGAGGCCACACACTGTCAGATTAATTAAGAAGAAGTTCAAGCAAATGTACGGTGTTGATATTTTTCCACATCCATCATTCCTTTCCGAGTGACTATGGCCTGTTCCACTCAATAGTACGCATCCTCCGCGACCAGAGGTTCAACACCTTTGATAAAGTGAAGGAATCTTGTTTACAGTTTTTTATTCAAAGCCAACGGACTTTTATCGACAGATTTAGATGCTGGCTGATCGCTGGCAAAAGATAGTCGAGAATGATGGACTTTCTAGCCAACCGAGCGGGTTCTATTTAAACTCGCGCGGACATCACATCTGCTCTCTCCTTTGTATTCAGATTGTTTCCCTCTTCTTTCGAACTGCTGCCTGCATACCTTTTTCTTATATGGCGTTTTGTTCGTCTTAGGGCTATAGGGATATCTCTTCTTCCTTCTCCTCGTCCTCGCTTTCTCTCTCATGTTCTATATTTTTCTGCTCCTCCCCCAAGGTCGTCGTTGAAAGGGAAGTCGTCATCCCTTGGTTGTTGGCAAGTCCTGTCTTCGGGGATTCTTTTCATTTGTGATGTGTGTCGTAAAATAAGTTTGTCACCCCGCGTTATAATTGCAGATTCGCCTTTGCCTTCTTTTACTCTCCATGATGTTGGGTGGTAAACTGGCGTTAGCTTGTTGTGTTTACTTTGTTTAAGTAGTATGACATCTTCGGGTTCTATGTTAGTTTGTTTAGCTTTATTTTTCTGATCTGTGCGATCTTTCAATCTGTCTTTTCCCTTTTTGTCCTTTTGCCTCGCTGTTCTCCAAGCTTGGTTTTCAGGCCTCTTTTGTAATCCTGGTATGTTGATGTTTACTTCCCTACCCATAAGTAGCTTGGCAGTTGTGTAACAGGTATAACGTTGTCGTCTATTCTAATTTTAAGTTGGAAATCTTTCATTCTTCCTAATCCTTCCAACGAGGGTAGGTGTCGATCTATAGTTTCTTTTGTTGATTTCGGGATATTTTTTGTTGTAATCGATTTCACCTGTGGGGTGGTGATAAACCCTAATTCAATGCTGGCCCGCTTACTTAATATGTTACCACCTTGATATGCCTTTGTAACGAATACTTTGTGGGATTTTCTTCTGGGACCATTCGTCAGCGTTGCGAAAATTCTCCTCTTAGTGGTATTGGAATATTCCCATAGGCTTTTGGTTTACAATTTGTTTCTTTTAATGTTAAGTTTGGTCGTACTTTAAGGATTTCTTTGAACGTTTTTCCGTCGATAAGATTGATGTCTGCTCCAGAATCTATTAATATTCCGACTGGTACGTCGTCAATATGGACAATTTCGTTATCTGCTGAATGAATAGGTTTCACCTGAAAAACGAATGCCTGGCTATCTGAATTATTCGTATTCGTCGATACTGGTTGGACGTAATTGTGGTCGTCTAACATCTTCGTTTTGCCTTTACCACTATTCCTTTTTTTTAAGCATGTTTTTTCGAAGTGATTTATTACTCCACAGTAGTTACATTTTTTTCCCAAATGCTGGGAATTTTTTTGATCGTGTGTGTGGTCGGAGCCATCACATTCGTAGCATTTTGTAACTGTTTTTAATGGGTTGTTGTCCCTGGATAGTTTCCTATACCCACTGTTATCTCGTTGTTGTTGTTGCTTGTAATTGATTGTAATTATGTGGATATCTGAGTGCTTTCTTTCATTCTCTTCTATTTGTTTAGCTTGTGTTTCAGTGGATTCAAATATGAATGCTCTTTGAAGTGCTTCCTCTACTGTTAAATCAGTTTCTTTCAAATACGCACGGCGTAATTTGCTTGACGAGCATTTTTCTATTAATTGGTCCACTATAGCCTTATCCAGGTTGTATTCGCCAAAGTTGCATTTTACTCCTTGTATGCGTAGACGGGTGATATAATCATGTGTTGACTCCACGTTTTCTTGACTAAGCATCCTGAATTTATGTCTTTCAAAGACTTTATTTGTTTTATGGATGAAATATTCGTCTAGTGCTATTTTTGTTGTTTTGTATGTAGGCTCTACTTGGCCTGGTGGTATCTCCGGTATTAAGGTTTTGAGGATATCTTTAAGTTTCTTTCCCCCGTAAAATCGAAAGAGTGATAGTTGTCGTTTATCATCTGTTATATCAAACGCTGTAAATGCATCTTCGATATGTTCACTCCATTGTCTCCATGCTTGTCCTGGTTGAAGTCTTCCCAGTCTAGGGGCTCTATCGTTAGCATAGAGAGAGCCATTTCTTTCGAAATAATTTGTTATTTTCGAAGTTTGTTACTCGTGTTGTTGTTGAATTCGAGTACTTTTTCCCTTTGCTGTTAATTCGAAGCTCGTCAAATTATATCATCCTCGTCGCCAGGTTTGCTGTCTAATGAAGAGTTCCTACCTCAACCGAGCGGGTTCTATTTATACTCGCGCGGACATCACACCAACCTAATATTATTATCTCATTGTGTATAAGCGTCCCAGCCATATTTACTTTATGTAAGAAAAAGACTTGGATATTAAAGAAAATAAAATATACGACGATGTACACATAACGTTCAAGGCGTATCTGAAGGCAACAAAGTGGAAAAATAATTATGTATCTGAATAGTGTCATTTGATACATGGCAGTTCCGAGCGAGATTCACAGAACATAATCTTTTCCATTTCAAGGTAAGGAAAGGAGCTGAAAATAGGCCTGGAAAGCCCAAATGGAGGAATAAAAACGGAAATTAACTTCATAATTACTAATAAACACAGTAGCGTTGAAGATTCAACCAAGCACAGTAAAAAAGGAATCATAGGATGGTAGGTTGCAGAAAAAAAGTTAAATTTATAACTGAGAGGAACAAAATTCCCAGAAACCATATCTTCAGATCAGAAAGAACATTACGGAATTTCAGGTAGAAATCAAGATCATTTTAGGGTTGACAAAAATTACATATAAAATATAATTAGTGGCATATTTAGCTTCGATTCTTCAGACCCCGGCGTTTCATCTCTTCTCTGGATTCAATTCTTCAGACCCCGAAGTTTCGCTTCGTTTCTGGCATCAGTCTTTCAGACCCCAAATTTTTGTGTCTTCTCTGGTTTCAATTCTTCAGACCTCGAAGTTTCGAATTTTCTCTGATTTCAATTTTTCCGATCAGGACGTTTCACGTCGCTTCTGGTTTTAATTATTCAGACCCCAACGTTTCGTATCATATTTGGGTAAAATTCTGCAAACAACTACATTTTGTGTCTTCTCTGGTATCAGTTCTGCAAACAGCGACGTTCCGTGTCATCTATGGCTTCAATGCTTTAGACCCCGACGGTCTCTGAGTTTTTCGGACTTCTAAGTTCCGTGTCATCTCTGGTTTCAATTCTTCAGACCCCGTCAAAACTGGTTTCAGTTATTCATAGCTTGATGTGTCATGTCATCACCGGCTTCAGTTCTTCAGACATCGACATTCTATAGATTAATTGACTTCATCTCTTCAGACACCGTCCTTATATGTTATCACCGTCTTTAGTTATTCAGACAACGACCTTCTATATCATCACAGGGTTCAGTACTTCTATGTCACCACTCGTTTCAGTTTTTCAGACACCAATCTAATATGTTACAACTGGATTCAGTTGTTCATATCCCGACCTTCTATATCTTCAATGCCTTCAGTTCTTCATTTGTCATCACTGGTTATTCATACACCGAATATCTATGTCATCGTTGGCTTTAGTTCTTAAGACGCCTGCTTTCTAAAACATCACTAGTTCCAGTTATTCATACACTGACCATCTATGTCAACACTAGACTCACTTCTTCACATTCCAAACACCTATGTCATCACTGGATTCATTTCTTCAGACGCCGACCTTCTATGTCATCACTGGCTTTCGTACTTCAGATCCCGATATTATATCATCATTGGCATCAGTTCTTCACACGCTGACCTTTTATGTCATTACTGGCTTTAATTTTTCGTAGATCTATGATCCATGTAATCTCTGGTTTCGGTTAATCAGACCCCGACATTCTATGTCATCACAGGTTTCAATTCTTCAGATCCCGACTTTCTGTGCCATCAATGGTTTCAGATTTTCAGACTAAGAATTTATATAACTGGGTTCCGTTCTTCAGATACCGACTTTCATTGTCATCAGGAGTTTCTAATCAAGACTTTATAGAGCCTCACTGGCTCAATTTTTAATAGCTTGATATGTCATGTCATCTCTGGTTTCAGTTGTTCAGACCTAGACAGTCTATGTCATCACTGGCTTTAGGTCATCAGACCTCGAACACTTTCGTCATTATTGGCTTCATTTCTTCAGACTCCGACCTTCTATATCAGCACTGACATCAGACCCCGAACTTCTATATTATTACTGCCTTCAATACTTCACTCTCCGACCTTCTATCACTTAATCTTAATTTCTTCAGACCCCGACCTTCTATGTCATCACTGGCTTCAATTTTCAGATCCTAATGCCGCATCTCAGCCTGAATACAAAATGGACAATTTTTATATTACGCGCTTTATTTTCAAATATATGTACCGAGTCAAAGTATTAAATATTTCAGTCTATCTAACTTAGCTTTCTTCAAGTTATCTTATTATTATAAAATTATTTTTATAAAATTATTTTATTCCTCCAGTACAATGTTATGATATGTTCGTCTCCTTAATAAATGGCAATTTTGAAAGATGTTATCAAGCGCCAGAACACGTCCGTATTATAAAGTAGCGCGGTGAAAATATTGTCTCGTTAAATTTCACTGCTTGCATATAACAGTGCCTCAATCTCTCTTCTTCTTGTACTGTCATTGTGTGTATGGGGGTAACACTTTTTTATGTGGCTAAGTGTCGGTAATTGAGCTTATTCGATTTAACTTCATACGTCCTATCATCTTTGTCAACCTGTTTTATAAAGTTGTCTCTAAGTTCGTCTTTCCTTGTAGCTCTACTCTGACTTACATTCGTAACTTATATTCAAATCACGCAATTGGATTTTCTTATTCTGGATGGGAGAATGCAAAAGATACTGCAACGACTTATCATCCATGTAGATCCTGTACGTCGTACTATGTAAGTAGTGGTGATGTTCTTGCAAGGTATAGGGGATACCTTTTTCAATAACTGGCCACCTTTGTCAGTTTGTGAGATAAAAAGTACACTCTCTTAATCTCCCTGTTCGTTGTTTCATCTGCCACGTTAGGCAAACGCTGATCGCTAAGTCTTCGCTTGAGTTTGGGAACGTTACACTCATTGATTCAGACAATCTATTTTTAAACGCTCGAACGATTCCTGATATTCATCATCCCATCTAAAATGTTTTACGATTTCTATTTAATTAATGGTTTTGCTAAGCTAGAATATACTAGAATAAATCTTCAGTATAAGAACCTGGAACCTGTCTGACAGTTATGGAATTGGCTACATAGCGTATAGACTTCATTTTATCTCGATCTAGTTGTATTCCCTTAGCACTGATTTTAAACCCCAAATACTATGTTTCTGTCTTTAAAGAAATCACTTGGACGGTTTTAGCTTTTAACTTATGTTTCCTTGTTGTAAATCATCTACATGGGTTATAAATCTTAGTCAACTGAATCAGAAAACCAACACTAAAATGTCTAAATTTGACTGAGGTACTGTTCCTGACCTTGAAAAACGATGGACATTAATTTCTGAAATATACCGGGTGAGTTAGTCATTTCAAATGGGATAATTAAAGTGGAATGATCCCTGATGACACAAGAACACAATTTTTTCCTTATCTTCCCCGTGTCGTTCTTCCTGCCAATATCCAGATTTCAGATTTAATTTTGAGAAATACCTAGCTGTGCATAAGAAGACTAAATATCATCGATGACCGGGAGTGGGTGTACATTGTTCTTGGCAAGTTTATTTAATGCGCTAAAATCTACGCACAATCTCTTATTGGCATTCTTCTTCTCTACTAGCACCAGTTCTGTGCTGTCCCTGCTCCACTTGAATTCCGCAGTCCACTCCTTCAAAGATGCATAGGAAGAGGAGTCCTCAGCAAGTGTCTGTACCATGTCCTCATTGATTTCCTTGGGTGTGATACCTTTCTTTTGCAGATAATTTATCACTACTCGGGCCTCTGGTTTGTCCCTTTTTAGATTTGTTGCACACCTCTCACCTGTATGGGCCTCACCTGAACAGAAATTAGGATAAGAATCTGAATGAGTTTTTATAGTTTTATAAGAAGTGGTGGTGTGTTGCCACAACAAAAATGTTCAACTATGGCTCTTCTTTCTGGGTGAGGCTTAGAACTTTTAGAACAGTCCTCGTATATACGATCCATGCTATTCCTTCTTAAGCTGGGGTTACCTTTTCCTTCGAGCTTTCACCTAGCGTGGCAAAGCTCCATGAGTTCGTGCACATACTTCCTATTCAAATCCAATTAAACGCTAAACCACATCTTACTTTCCGCTAGCATTTTCCCATACGAGGCTTGCAGTGTCGCTGGCTGATTGCAATCCTTATTTCGACATTAGTTAATCCTTCTTTCAAAACATTCTCCATTGCTATTCCACTATGGAGTCCATTTGGTCAGCTCCTACCTCTCAACTAATCCTATTTACGTATCCGGTTAGGTTTGGTTCTCTGCCTAAAAGATGTGGGTCGACTGCATCCCAGAGTACACTGCAAGCGCCAGTTTTAGAGTTTCCCAAGTTTGATATTAGCCTTTGGTTATATCTGTTTTTAGCACACACACTTGTTTTTGGTAAAGCTTTCCTCAGATAATAATTCTTTAAAGAGTCAACAAGTATAAAATAGCGCTCGATCTCTCCTGACCATGCCCTAAACCCGCTTTTTTTGCACTATTTCAATCGTTCGAACCGTTGTCTTTATCTTTATTGCTATATTTACGAAGTTTCGGCCGTTGTACGCTCCGGCCTTCTTCAGTTATTGCTTTTCTTTCTATTTAATGTATGCATATCAATTATGCGTTCTCGATGAGTAGCTAATAGTTTTAAAGTCTGATGCAAGTTGTGCCGAATTTGTCCAAATTCAGCAAAACCTTCCTTTATCAAAGTATTCAAGTAGGTCACAGCGGAAAAAAAATACGCACTTACCTTTACCGATCACGAATCTAAGTGATCACAGATTCTTAAAACGTATTTATGTGGAAATACGAACATCAGTCAGTTATGTGCCATGCGCTATAAACGCTTAGGCGATCATGTATCTTCCGATACATGACTGACGAGGCAGATTTTTTCCCGCAGTAGGTTGCCATTTCTTTCTGCGGTAGACCAGTTGCTAGGGCTATAGAACCCGGTCTGCCCTGCTATTTACCTATAGCTGGGGGGAGAAGAACAAGATTCACACCTTTCCCAAGTGAATGTAATGGATTCGATTGAAATTCGAAATCGGCTTTCTGATTCCTCAATCCGAGCCGCTATCCATTACTCCACCGTTTCATGACACCATAATGATTCCGTTGCGTTTTGTGTAGTTTCAGATTTCAATTCTTCAGAACCCAATTTATTTAATGGGGACAATAGTAGTAGCATCGTTTCTTGAAGGAACAAAGATTGAGATAGAGAGAACAGATGGCAACAAACTACCCATTACCACGTGCTAGTTTTTCTAATTAAGGAATCTGTGTGCGTCGAAACATCTTTGACTTTTTTATTCTTAGAGTCGTAATCTGTCTTCGCGCGCATTTCGTGTTATATCAAATATTAAAAATAAAACATTCCATTACCGTTAGAATTCGACTC
Organism: Acanthosepion esculentum; assembly: GCA_964036315.1. Lineage (NCBI taxonomy): Eukaryota > Metazoa > Mollusca > Cephalopoda > Sepiida > Sepiidae > Acanthosepion > Acanthosepion esculentum. Next base: position 4,471,710 of record OZ038485.1, on the reverse strand, counting down.
TCATATGGTTTGAAAAAAAAAACACATTCAAGTTCTGACCAGCAGTTTACCATTTTGGTGAAGCCTATGCATTCTGTAATAATAAAAAATATTAAGAAATCAGAAGAGCTAAGGGGGAAGATATAAGGAAATATTCAAAGTCAACAGTAAAAAGAGATGAAAAATAAGAGAAATGTAGTTGAAATGCGAGGGATAAAATTGAAAGGTGATATTCCTACTTATGGCCATAGACCATTGAGTATAGTTGAGGTGAATAGACTATCTGTTGTTAAACAGACTTCATGACCCTTCTGTACGAACACATACACACGTACACATACATAGGCATAGACCCACAGGAAAACTCATTCATTAAACGATAATGAAAATGGAAAAAATAGAATGCCAAATTTGCTTAAAAAACTTTTTTCTTAAAAAGAAATATTTGAAAAGTTTTATCCAAGTGTGAGAATTGAAAAACCTGATGAATCAATGTTCAATTTATAATTGAAGTATTTTCTAGAGTGTCTTGCAATTCAATCATTGCAATTTAATAAAGTTACAAAAAGTGATTTGAAGTTACCAAGTAATTAGAATTCTTTGCGCTATTGTTTTCCTATAACATTTATTCGTTTTCACAGTGAGAATTTCCATTAACTTGTTAATTGCGACAAAATTAGCTGATACATACAAGGGTCGCTCTAAAAGTAATACACCCCGATTTTATTAAGTAGTCACCCACGGCATCAGAACAGAGGCAGATGTTGGTGACATGGCAGAAGCGGTCGAACCTTCCGGCTAATAAACCATTTTTATCATTTTACAGAGAGCAATTTAGTTACAGTTTGGTAAAATGGTGTCTGACATGAAAGTGTGTAAACGGTAGCAATGAATAATCGAATTCCTCAATGCGGAAAAATCACCTATTGACCTTCATCGACGCTTTTTGCTTTTCAGAAGTGGTGACAGTGGAACAAGACACATTTTGAGCGCCGTTTTCGACTGTGTGGAAATAAAGTGTTTTGTATTTGGAAGTATTTTCAATCAAATGGTATTATTTTCTCTCTGAAATTAATAATTATTTCTTTCGGATCTGTACCCGTAAAATCCTAATTGATAGGGGAACCGAAATAGCAAAACAGGCTGTGTCCCTATATTTCCCAAGGCCGACAAGATTAACATAAATTTCTTTCAGAACGCCCCTTGTATTTATACAAATATATATATATATATGCGTGCACGCGCGTGTGTATATGTATGTATCTATTAAAGTTTATTATGTCATTTATGTTTTATTATGTAATTTGGTGAGGGTTTAAAATGATGGCATATATAGGTGTTTTCAGAATCGGGATTTATTTTTTAAATATCTAAATGTATAAATAAATTTAAAAAGTTGAATTATTAAGATATTGGACTGTGTATTATTTCCAGAGGTTTAAATGAATAAATAACATATTCAACATTGAAAAATTCGTTCTACGCTGCTCGAAGTGCCCATTAAATAATAATAGGTATCAACTTCACTAGGAAATTACATGAGCTCGAAATGGCCAATTCAACCATCTATCCATCTCTCTCTCTCCTTTCTATCTATCTGCGCCGAGGATATAACAGTTTTTAGGCGTACCTCCCAAAATCTCGATGACCAGAATCCGGCAGCTCATCTCTCGTTTGACCTAGCCCAGGTGACCACATGGGACAATGACTGGCTTGTAAAATTACATACGTTCAAAACCAAACTAACGTTACACCAACATCGAGCAGAGGCTGAACTTTCACCTATCGTAATGGATGGGTGTTCTTTCAAGGAGGCTCCTTGCCTTGAGCCTCCATTGGGACTCAAGCTCACCCGAGCCTCATATATACAATCTATTGCTAAAGACACTGGGAAAATTGTTGATTCAATTTACTGCGCCAGTAAGTAGCTTACCCCACCTGCTATCTTTAAAAGAGACAGATCAAACCAAAAATAGAATATTGCTTCTATATCTGGGCTGGTGCTGCTCCAGTCATCTCTTGCATGTCATGATAAAGTTCAAAAGCATCTTATTATTTTCCACTCGACAATCCCTTTCTCACAGACGAAATGTCGCGAGATTCTCGATGCCCTATTGTTATTTTCGTGATAGGTGTTCTAAAGAGCTACGTTCCTTGGTTCCACCAACCCTGACCTTTGCAACCGTGACTTGACATGTCACGTGCACTACGATGAATCATTCTTCATATTCCGTTAGTAAGAAGGAAGTTGAGCCTAGACAGCTTCTTCTCAAGAACTGCAGCATTGTGGAACAGACTACCGGCTGGATGTTTCCCCAATCACTACAATCTTCCCTTTTTCAAGTCTCGTGTTAACCGTTACCTTTCCTACATAACCTCATAAACTTTTTGCCTATTTTTATGCTCATACAGTACCACACAGTAAACTTAAGTGGCTCCTGATGATGAAAATATAATTTTAAGTTATCCTATATTTATGGGTTAAAGTGCTCAATATCAGGGATAAAACATATATAAGTTGTTCCGTACATATGTATGTCCCAATCCTCATAAATACGTTGGACACTATTGTAAGTGGGGGTAATATGCTAAGTAGTCCATCACTAGCAGTGGTTTACCTAATTCACGCCGCTGGCGAGTATTTTATTTTGTTGATGTTATAAAGATTACCATTTCATTTGCAACCTCCGTTTTGGTTATTCCTCATTTAGTAATCCTTTCTAGGTTACAATATAAATATAGAAATATACATTGTGGGTATCACACAGCGGCGACAGTCTGTTTTATGCTTAAACGCAATCTTCAGGGAATTTGGAGATTGCGTTTAACCATGAAACAGACTGGGTGTTGATCTCAATGTCCACTTTTCAATGTCTCAATTTTCTAACCTGTATTTGAGTCTAAAGTATTGGTCCTCATTGACAGATAGAATTACAAGTAGCAATATTTGTTAATCGATATCACCCCATGCAAAGCATTAAAGCCACTAACACACAAGAGGTTACATGATGTAGAAGAATCAGGAACAGAAACATTAGTAATGAGTGGGAAGAGGAAAGAGTCAGCAGGAGGACAGTTGATAGCGGTTGACATTGCATTTAAATGTTTTCAGATTAAAGTTGGTGGGAAAGCATGGAGCCGGAAGGGAGTTCCACAAGTGAGAAGTGTGAGATAATAAACTTTAGCATAGAACTTATGGCTACATCTAGTGAGGTCAACTGTAAACTGATGTGATCTCGACGACAGTTTAGTACTGCACTTAAATTCAAAACTCTAGGTACCATAGCAAAGGGCTCATCCGAACAATTACCACGAAAGAATTTATAGAAAAGACACAGAAAGGTAACCTTCCGATTGTGGGAAAGTGACTGAAGCCGAGCCGCCAGATCAGGATCAATAATATTGCAGATTCTCCTTTGGATTGTATCAAAGATCTCTAGATACATAGCAGGACCAGTGGACCATATGTTGCAGCAATATTCTAAGTATGGATAAATTTATAGATATTTAGTGTTGTGGATTCCGGGAATGTAATCCTGCAAAAATAAATAAACAACGCCAGTAATTGAGATAGAAAAATAAGTGTATTAAACGTAAGAATACAGGCTTGAAGTGAAGATTAGTAGTCCAGGAATGCGGGTTAGTAGAAATTATATGTACAAGTCTCTGTAAGTGAATCCGTAATTATCTCTCACTCTCTCTGGACTCTCGCATAACTCTCTGTGCACACCCTGTGTACTGTCTCCGTATCTCTCACCCTGAATCAACGTATCTCAACCTTGACTCAACGTATCTCAACCTGCAGGTATTTTCTCTGTCAGTATAAGTATACTTTGGACGAGTTCATCAAGGCTCTGCCCACAACATTTAGAATAGATTCTGCAGAGAAAAACTGTCTAGCACAAAAAACCTTCTTAGCAGCTGATCTAGCAATGGTTTCGATATAGTCTTTCCACTTCATATCAGTTGAGATCGTTAGCCTGACAAGGCACAACGTTATTCCTTTCCTGAAGGTTATCATCAGACATGCTGATGGAAAGAATATATATAAGATTCGACGAAGAATATATATCCCAGTTGATTTTTCGTACGTTATTTCTACTGGATAGTACAGAATGGACACAATTGATTTGAAGATCATATTAATGACTTTCGGTGAATGGTGTCGCCGCCACGTTCACCCTAAATAAGTAGAATTGATTAATGGAACGTGTTAGAAAGGAGTGTTGACTCGAAAGATCCTACAGCGATCAGTAAGTTGTAGACAACTTTCAAAGCGTCATACCTCAAAATCTCTCCATAGGTCTTTCGACTACTTCTGGAATTAATTCCACGTTTGCCCTGCTTTTCACACTGGGCGTCAGTTTATATCAATTTCTGAAGAGAATATATGCCTCAATTTTTTTGTCGGTTCGTACATATCTATCTATCGATTTCGGTATGCTTAAATTTAAATCAACCCATCAATTCATTCATCAGTATCGCTTTATTTATATACATACACAGAAATTTGGAAACTTCATGTTGTACTACTTGGAATTCGCACCGGAAGATCCAATACGAACATTTCAGATTGTTTTCATGTCAATCTGAGGACAGTGCAGATAATTCGGAAAGAGTTGGATGCGTATAAGGGTGATTACGAAGGTGTTTGTAGTGATCACTAGTGATGGTGACGTTATGGCTGTCAGACAATTTCTGCGACCACATCATTTTTTACATCTGGCCACTGAACTCCCCAGACTTCATCCCCCTTGATTATTATGTGTGAGGCACAATTGATCCAGAGACCCTCAAAACCCCTTGTAACACCAAAGATGAACTGAAAGCAAGGATTGTGGCAGCATTCACCAACTTAAACAAGGAGACCGTCCAGAAAAGTCTCAAGAGATTCCGAAGTCGTCTGGAGGCCCTGGTTGAAGCTAATGGCGATTTTATTGAATATATTTATTTTTGTTTAATTTTGGTAAATATATCTGTTAAAATGCGATGTCAATGACATTTTCATTTTTGCTTAATTTAGACGACAATTTATCCATCGCACGTGTGTGTATGTATGTGTGTGTGAGCGTGTGTGTGCTGTATGTAAAGTAATCAATAAGCAGACAAGTGATTACATTGGTTAAAGACCTAGAGCTGAATGTCAAAAGATATAAGCAAATAATGAAATAGCGTTTCTGTATACCAGTTCTACAACACTAAGTTTCATGCGGCCAGAAATTATTTACTTAAATATATATATATATATATATATATATATATATATATATATATATATATATATATATAAAATGAAATGAAGAGGTTATAATGGTTCCAACGAGAGAAAAGTGTGTATATTAAAAAGAAGAGAGGTACCGCAAACTTTTTTGGTTGTAATGTGGGTTTTTTTTTTAAAAAATATTATTCTTTATTTTTCATAGTTTTACATAGTTTTACAACACGTGTTTCTGGTCTTACGACCGTCTTCAGGTAAAGGGTGGAGATTTCCACATATTATTAAAAATAATTATTAAAAATAATTAATTTTTTTCCTTTATGCTTTTCAATGTTACATCTTCTCTATATGAGACATTCTCTGTTTTTGTGTTGGTCATTCCAATGTCTTTCTTTAAATGGTAGTGAAGAGTTCTGAGCGAAGGGTCATAAAACAATTAAGGTTGGTTTGAGAAGTGATGAATCGGGTTGTCTTATCTTTTAATGTTTTAATAACCCCTGTGTGTTCTTAGATCCCTTAGATCTATTTCCGTTTTCGTGTGTTCCTGTCAGCATGCGCGTATATATGTGTGTGTACATTCCCCCTGAATACATACACTGTTTCACTACGAAGAATTAGTAAACACACTTGTACACATACACACACACACACATAAACATACACACACACACATACACATGCATACACGTACATTGTCCCACCATAAGGAATCTGTACAAACGCACACACACTCATACACAAACACACACATTTTTCCCAAGTTACATGGAACCAGCACGCACACGCACACACACACATATACATATACATACGCATATACATACACACGTATTTCCTAAGTTGTGTGGGGTTTGTGTGAATAGCTCCCCTGCTTTCGCCAATATGCGTGCATATACCTGCATACATACATATACACACACACACATATACACACACATACACACACATACATACATACATACATATATATATATATATATATATACATATACATATACATATATACATACACATATACACACACATACACATACACATACATACACACATACACACATATGCGTACATATATACATTTTTCGTGTTCCACAGATACCCGCATGTGAGCTTGCGTGCATGTATAAGAGCGGTTTGATCACTGTATTTGGTCACCATGTGTGCATGCTGTGTGCTTTTGTGTGTGGGGTCATGATCTATTCAGTTCCGGTTTGAATTTATTTATGAAGTTTTTTTCCTGTATTTGTAGGTAGGAATAATTGTCTGTTTGGTATATCGGCATGATATTAAATTTACCCTGGTTACATTCAAAAATATGTTGTGAAACAAAAAGTTTTCTGTTGTCTGGCAACTTTATGTTGCTTTTGTGTAGGGAGACCCTGTTGTTCAGTTGTTGGCTGATGCCTATGTATGATTTCCTGCATTTTGTGCATTTAAGTACATAAATCACATTTTTGGAGTTGCAGTTTAAGTTTTTGTTTATTGTGAACGTTGTTTTGGGGTTTTGAAAAGTGTACGAGTTTCCTTCTATAATGATGTCACAAACCCCACACCTTTTTTTGTTGCATTTTGTGACTCCCTGTATTGTGTGTTGGGTAAATTTAGATGAGGTTAATATGTGTTTTAGGTTTTTAGATTGGCGTTTACTTTTGATTATTTTGGTTGTTTTTATTATATTATTCAGTTTATTATTCTTGCTAAGTCGGTCTAGATTTTTGGTAATTTTTGTGAATATTTCTGGATTGTTTTTGTTGTATGTTGAGACATATGCTAGAGTTGGCTCGACATTACGTTTCTTTTTATTTCTAAGTTGGTCTAGAGGGATTTTTTTTGCGAGTTCAAAACCTTTGTTTATTAGAGTTGTGGGGTAGCCTCGTTTTTTTAGCGTTTTATGTAGTTCTTCTAAGCGGGTTTTTCGGAGGTGTTTATCAGTCACTATAGTACAAACTCTACGTGCTAGGGAATAGGGAATAGATTTTAGGCAGCTTTTGGGGTGATGGCTCTTGAAATGAAGGTATTGTTGGGTGTCTGTGGGTTTGTGGTAGATATCTGTGATTATATGGTTATTTTTATTTCTAATGAGTATATCTAAAAATGGTAATTCGTTAAAATTATATTCTTGCGTGAATTTGATTTTTGGGTGTAAGTTTTGAAGTAGAGTATGAAATTGGTTAATGTCGCCCCATGAGGATTTCCAAAAGATGAAGCAATCATCTAAGTATCTTTTCCAAGATTTAGTGAACTGGGCTTTTATATTTGCCCCATATATTTGTTCTATCTGTTCATAGAGGTTTTCTTCTAGGTAGGCTAATGTTAGGGTGGCATATGTTGGAGCCATTTTTGTTCCCATTGCTGTACCCAGGGTTTGGATATAATTTTTATTGTCAAATTCAAAGGTGTTATTGTTTAAAATTAGATCTATACTATTGATAATGAACTCTTTAGTGAATCTCGGATGTAGTGTTTCTGGATGTTTTTCAATCCAGAATGAGATTGCTTTCTTTCCTAGTTCATGGGGTATGTTGCTGTATAGGCTACTAATATCAAAAGTTGCCATAAGAGTTCCCGGATCCACCTTTTGTGGTATGTAGCTAAGGAAATGTATATCGTCTCTGATATGACTTTTAATTTGTTTCGTATATGGTTGTAATATTATGTCTATCAGGTTACTTAGTTTACTAGTTGGACAGGCTGGTCCTGCTACTATTGGTCTGAATGTAAGGTCACTGGGGTTTGGGATGCTAATGTATTCAGATTTTTGTGTCTCTATAGCTGCTTTTATTTCCCGTGATTTGTGAATTTTAGGTAGTCCGTAGAAATTGCTTGTTTTTGGTATAAAGTTTATTAGGAAATCCTTCTCTTTTTTTGTTAATATTTTATTATGTGTTGTGCAGAGTTTTGTAATTTTTGATATAATGCTTTTGTCTATGTTAGTGTCAATTAATTTGTAGTTATTTCTATCCTCTAGTGTTTCTAGAATTTTTGTTTTATAGTATGTTCTGTCCATGATCACTATGGCGCTGCCTTTATCTGCTTCTTTTATAATTATGTTATTATTTTTTCGGATGTTCTCTAAGGCTAGTCTTTGTCTGTATGTGAGGTTGTCGAATGGTTTGGATTTTTCCTCTAGGTTGAGGTTCCAGAGTTTTTCGAAAAACATATTTAGCTCACTGGTATTGCTATTTTTGTTTGGGAATAAATTAGATTTATTTTTTACTAGTGACTCATCTGTAATATTTTTGTTATCATTAAACATTTCTATTAGTCTTAGTTTGCGTTCAAATTCCTTAAGGTCTTTTTTTAGGTCTGCTATATTGCTTTTTGGAGCAGGGCAGAATTTTAGGCCCAATTTCAGTAGGTTGATTTCGTCATTTGTAAATGTGTATGTGGATAGGTTTATTACTTTGGGTTTTGTGTCATCTAAACTGGTTATTTTGTTCGGACTGGGGCTTCTAAAAAATAATGATTGTTTCTTTTAATATATCTTGGGTTTTCTAAAAGATATTCTCTCCCTGTACATTTTGAGTTTTCTTGCCAGTGGGAATTTTGGGGGGGGGGAAATTGGGGTTGTTGTTTCTCGGTGGTTCTATATAGGTGTGTTTGTTTTTGTTAGGGGGCATGTTCCATACGTTTTTAGATTTGTTGTATTTGTATGGATTGTATGTGGGTTGTGTGTAGAACTTTTCGGGGAATTTTGGTTGTACTTCTGGATATAGGTAATGGTTGCCAGGTTTGGTTTGTTGGTTTAACGAATTACCATTTTTAGATATACTCATTAGAAATAAAAATAACCATATAATCACAGATATCTACCACAAACCCACAGACACCCAACAATACCTTCATTTCAAGAGCCATCACCCCAAAAGCTGCCTAAAATCTATTCCCTATTCCCTAGCACGTAGAGTTTGTACTATAGTGACTGATAAACACCTCCGAAAAACCCGCTTAGAAGAACTACATAAAACGCTAAAAAAACGAGGCTACCCCACAACTCTAATAAACAAAGGTTTTGAACTCGCAAAAAAAATCCCTCGAGACCAACTTAGAAATAAAAAGAAACGTAATGTCGAGCCAACTCTAGCATATGTCTCAACATACAACAAAAACAATCCAGAAATATTCACAAAAATTACCAAAAATCTAGACCGACTTAGCAAGAATAATAAACTGAATAATATAATAAAAACAACCAAAATAATCAAAAGTAAACGCCAATCTAAAAACCTAAAACACATATTAACCTCATCTAAATTTACCCAACACACAATACAGGGAGTCACAAAATGCAACAAAAAAAGGTGTGGGGTTTGTGACATCATTATAGAAGGAAACTCGTACACTTTTCAAAACCCCAAAACAACGTTCACAATAAACAAAAACTTAAACTGCAACTCCAAAAATGTGATTTATGTACTTAAATGCACAAAATGCAGGAAATCATATATAGGCATCAGCCAACAACTGAACAACAGGGTCTCCCTACACAAAAGCAACATAAAGTTGCTAGACAACAGAAAACTTTTTGTTTCACAACATATTTTTGAATGTAACCAGGGTAAATTTAATATCATGCCGATATACCAAACAGACAATTATTCCTACCTACAAATACAGGAAAAAAACTTCATAAATAAATTCAAACCGGAACTGAATAGATCATGACCCCACACACAAAAGCACACAGCATGCACACATGGTGACCAAATACAGTGATCAAACCGCTCTTATACATGCACGCAAGCTCACATGCGGGTATCTGTGGAACACGAAAAATGTATATATATACGCATATGTGTGTATGTGTGTATGTATGTGTATGTGTATGTGTGTGTATATGTGTATGTATATATGTATATGTATATGTATATATATATATATATATATATATATATATATATATGTATGTATGTATGTATGTGTGTGTATGTGTGTGTATATGTGTGTGTGTGTATATGTATGTATGCAGGTATATGCACGCATATTGGCGAAAGCAGGGGAGCTACTCACACAAACCCCACACAACTTAGGAAATACGTGTGTATGTATATGCGTATGTATATGTATATGTGTGTGTGTGCGTGTGCGTGCTGGTTCCATGTAACTTGGGAAAAATGTGTGTGTTTGTGTATGAGTGTGTGTGCGTTTGTACAGATTCCTTATGGTGGGACAATGTACGTGTATGCATGTGTATGTGTGTGTGTGTATGTTTATGTGTGTGTGTGTGTATGTGTACAAGTGTGTTTACTAATTCTTCGTAGTGAAACAGTGTATGTATTCAGGGGGAATGTACACACACATATATACGCGCATGCTGACAGGAACACACGAAAACGGAAATAGATCTAAGGGATCTAAGAACACACAGGGGTTATTAAAACATTAAAAGATAAGACAACCCGATTCATCACTTCTCAAACCAACCTTAATTGTTTTATGACCCTTCGCTCAGAACTCTTCACTACCATTTAAAGAAAGACATTGGAATGACCAACACAAAAACAGAGAATGTCTCATATAGAGAAGATGTAACATTGAAAAGCATAAAGGAAAAAAATTAATTATTTTTAATAATTATTTTTAATAATATGTGGAAATCTCCACCCTTTACCTGAAGACGGTCGTAAGACCAGAAACACGTGTTGTAAAACTATGTAAAACTATGAAAAATAAAGAATAATATTTTTTTAAAAAAAATCCACATTACAACCAAAAAAGTTTGCGGTACCTCTCTTCTTTTTAATATATATATATATATATATATATATATATATATATATATATATATATATATATATATATATATATATATTGTCATCAACAGAAAGACTGTTTCGCTGTATCACAGTTCATTAGTGTGGATGGACATCCGATTGCCTCAAGCCAGGATCGAAACATGACTGATTTGGCATCAGTCGGAGATTTTTCCCCTAAGCTATCAGCTCCCGGTAGAGAGGATGGTGAATTTTTTTATGTATTTATTATTGAATAAGAACGCCAGTGACTCAGAGTGCTCGATTCATAGAAGAGCTTTGCATTATCAGCAGTAGCAGTGACTGTTTACAAATTCGCGTTTAACCTCTAAAGTGCTCGACCGAATTTTTTTTCGGGTCGTACACACACACACATTTCATCCCCTGAGGGTATTTATCGTGGAAGGATTTTATTTTAATATGTATTAATAAATAAGTGATGTAATGTAATGATGTTTTGACCTATAGTCTAGCTTCTTGCCATATATATATATATATATATATATATATATATATGAAGAAATATAGTCTTAAAGTGTGCTATATTTATGGGATAAAGTGCTCAATATCAGAGATAGAGCGTGTGTAAATATAAAAGTGAACATAGAAGTCAACACTTAAAGGCGACAGTCTGTTTCATGCTAGATGCACACCTAGCCTGACGATTGCATCTAGCATGAAACAGACTGTCGCCTCTAAGTGCTGACTTCTATGTTCACTTATATATATATATATATATATATATATATATATATATATATGGATTTTTTTCAATCCGACATTATTTCTTATTCCTATAAACGTTATTTTAATGGGTTCACTTATTTGTGTTGCTATCTGTGTTTCCTATTTTCTTAAAAAGTTCATTAATAACTGCAGCTCTAAATCGAGAAGTGTACTAGACAAAATAAAAAAAAAATAAAAAAAGGTGCCTCACGTCAGGAGTCGAACCTGTATCAATTCCCGTAAGAACTGGAAATATTTATGTCTTTTGTTTAAAATGCTAATATAATCGAGAAAATTCTCTCCGAGAGTGTCGACATTCCGTTAAACTTGATATAAACGAAGAATGGTAGGAATCCATTCCCCGATAAGCGTCGACTCCTAAACCGGACATTAAAAAAGATAATTACTTTCCTGATAGACATTATATTCCCTATCCAAGTGGTGAATCCGTGAACAAAATTGGATAATTTGCAAAATACACAATATAACAATCCAAATCTCTTTAGTTTTATCCTTCTTTTGTGGCTAGCCATCAGAAGTAATGTGTTTGCCAGACAGCAAAGCTTTTAAAACGAAGTTTTGTGTATTTAGTGTGAAATTCCTTTCGCCGAATAGGTTTCTTTCGAGAAATTTAAAGAGAATAAAAACTGATTTATACGAAATCGATTAAAATCGGCAGAGTGAACGAAGTCAGAGCTTGAAACAAAGGGATCATGATGAAGAAGAAATACAGTTATTATACTACAGACATAGTTCCCAATTTTGATATGAGCAGAGTGCAACAAGATACGGCATCCGCAATGAGTGAGTGTAAGAGAGTGAGCGAGTGTGTGGGTGAGAGAGAGAGAGAGAGAGAGAGAGAGAGAGAGAGAAAGAGAGAGAGAGAGAAAATAAGTAAGGTGTACAGGAGTTATTTGACCGAAAGAGAGAATGTTGTATCACTTTAGCCTAATTAACAACTCCTGATATGTAGACGAATAAAGATCAACTTGTATTTTTTAAAATCGGAATATATTAAAATATACCGAAATACACAAACAATACAGGTGGTGGATTGGGTTATGTAGGATACTATAGAACATATTAACCAGTTAAATTTATAAGATACAGATGCAATCTTTACATGTACATAATTTATTCTACTTTTCGTCTTTTCTAGTTATTTTGCTATGAAGTAATCCATTATATTATCAAAATGGCAAGAAATAGAAATGTCATTAACCTAAAAACACTAGAAAGAAAGTATTCCTTCACAAAGAGATGTGCTTCAAATTTTTATTCAACAATTTTTTCAGACTTATAATTTTAAAAAAATTACCTATAAATACTGGATCAGTAAAGGATTCCTCTACTCACGCGAAAATTTGCCCAGAGTGCGTACTCCTGACATAGAATAGTTCCTGCTAAAAAAGGAGTCAATCTCACTGGCTCAGGAATGGTACTACCGCGTTTAATCTGAGCGGTGAGGAGCACTCAAACTGTGGGATTGATCAGAATCCATCGGTTGGTCGGAGGGAACGGGAACTGCCGTGGGAAAATGAAAGGAAAGCAAGAAAGTATGGGGACAGAGATATGAAGAATGTCTCAATGCAAGAAACGACAGAAAAAGCAAGATAGACAGAATCTACCCCCCCCCAAAAAAGATGAAAAAAGGATGGTGCAGTTGAATCAGCCACCGATTCATTGACAATTGACACACTACGCTACCACTGATGCAGTGTAGTAGATAAAACAATGTATCAGCCATTTCCCATCTAGAAAAACGTAAAAGAGCCTTTAAAAATCCATGTAAGCCGTAAATACCACAAGACCCAGTTGAAGTTGTCAATTGCGTGTTCAGAATCGTTTTCAGACTTCGCGATTTCAGTTGAAAGTTGCCGAATGAAGCTGATGAGAAAATGTCAGTCATATCTTGAAGGAATCAACATTATTTTCGGTTAGAGACAAATTGGCTCACGTGGATCTTGAATGAATGTAAAGAAAGAAAACAAAAATCAATGTGAACGGTAAATTTAAATATTAAAATGATTAGGATAGAAGGTGTTAAAAATGGTTACAAAGGGGGGCAAGTTAGGTGTGTCCACGAAACGGTCTGGACCGCGGTTGAAAAGGATTAGGACGGGCTACTTTGGCCAAACTTGCCACCGTGCTAACTAATGTCTTATTAAAAATTCGCTCATTCCTAGATAGACGCTCTCTCATTATTTTAGCGGGTGGCAGACTTGAAAATCTCGTCCGAGTAACGACAACGACTTCCGAACGATCTGTGTACAATTAGAAGGTCCATCGATTGAAGTGATTGATCACGTTCATGATTGACCTTACACCATCTGTGCTAGATCCAAATTAAACCAAGATCAAATAGTTTTAATCCGGCTAGGATTCAAATCCCGGGTAAATGGAAAACTCTTGGTTCAAAGTATTGCGAATAATGTGTATCAGAAAATCCTATATAAGCTATCAGTACTTTTCAGTTGAGCTTGCTCCGACTGGCGGCAGCTTCCCCATTAAACAGAGGTCGTAGCTAAATGCGTAATCTGCAAGGCTGGATAAAGGTAATCGATCTGCTGGAATTAATAAGGAAACTGAAGAGGGTGCGTTGACCGATATGTGAATTGGGTAAGGTCAGTATCGCTTCAAGGAATTGTTATTTTCGTTATACCGTTGGTGGTAGTTACAAGAATGATCGTGGCTTCTAATTCGTACACTGAAGGATGCCGGAAAAGATCAAAAGAGTGACGCAGGTGTTACATTCAATGCCAATTCCTCCCGAAGAGTGACTACGTCTATCTGTAATAAAAGCTAACCCCAAAGCATTAATATGGGGTAAAATCACCATAATGAAAGCATTCAATGTTCGACCTTGGGAGCATAAGTTCTTAAACCCTTCTGTTTTGGAGGTGTTTAAGAATCCCTTTCGAAGAGCTGAAATTAAAAAAGCAGTGGAGATTTTTTCATACAATTTGCGTATCTTGTAAGAAGGGCTGGAAATGAAGATTTTTCTTCAGAACACAACAAATAAAAGGTGTACACCATAACACCAAGTCATCGAATTTCATTAGATTTATTCCTACTCCACCACACTCAGAAAACTAGACTGAAACTGATACCGAATATTTTAATAAACTAAACCTCTTGTCAACCCGTGAAGTATAGCGTAGACTCTTGCTAATTTTCTATCCTTTAGACTTGTGCATTATAGCAGTATTTACTCCGAATGCAAGCTCCTGACGTACTTGCTACCATAACAGGACCCGGCATCATACTTGTTAAATTACGATTAACATGCAAATTAAATTACGGTTGGGTAAATGAGGAATATCATAATATAGAGGCCATTATTAGCCACTTTCAGTTAGCTCAGATTTTACTATCCAGCAGCAATAACTTGTTTTGTTCTGGATAAACGAAAATAGTAGTGGAATGTTTATACCAAGTACTTGTGCAGTCATATCTTTCAACACAAAGACGAAATTTAATATTTTTACTGCTATCCCTATTATAGAAAAATTGTATTTCATACACTTGTTCTGACTTACTTTTCTCTTTTTATGTGTTTTATTTCTGGATAGATGCAAAACTTTTACCCACATATACTTTACTTTTACACGCTCTAAACATGACCCTATTTATGTCTCTTCATTATAATGAACTTAAGAGCATTTGGTGCTGATCATTTAACACATAACTGCTGTTTATGAAGTCATCAATTTATTTTCCTCCAGTACAGTGATCGAGTAACCGTTGTAGTCTGTTCAATATTTATTATACAAAAGTACAAATAAGCTACATGAGATGGTGGGGAGGGCTGGTCTTCACTTGTCTTATCGCTATCCTCGAATAATGACCCAATCGTCCGTACCTTATTTCTTTCACCAAAACATCCCATCTACACAACACTGTCATACACATACAAGTTAATGCCACATTCACTCTAAGAAATCCTACCTATTCCCATATGTACAGTTTTCTTTTGTGGAGGGTTGGGTTGATAAAAATCTAAAAATACATCCCCTATGTTCATCATATAAAACTATCTACAAAACTAATGTTCGTGACAGGCACTACACAGTCTAATCATGGCGCAGTGATAACAGTTAATTAGACAGAAAATACTGCGAAATTAATAAAATCCTTTCCCTACAACCATTCTACAATGACTCGCACTAGCACTCACACATTTGGACACAATAACAATTAGGAAATCTCACACTCAAAAACGAAAAACATCCCACATTTTAACCAGAGCATTGCAATTTCTGTCACTTAAATAGGGAGGGGAATAAACCAAGGAAAAACTAATTGGGTGCAGAAAATAAAGGGGCTGATGACCATCCATACCCTAGCTAAGTTAACTCCAGCAATTTGAACAAAAAGAAAAACGACTTACACTAACCTAACACTAAATGACAAATGTTTACTCCAGGCGACTAATATCTTTATTCCTATGTTACATCCAGATGACACTCTAAATTAGACCCTCTCAAGCGAACCAAACGCGAAACACTCAACCACCTTTCGCCGAATTTTGATGAAGAGAGTCACCTCCTTTCCGCTCTAATTTTGCTTTAAGCTGATGCTTAAAGAACAAAATGAGTTAGAAGAGGAAAACTTCTCGCCACTATAAAACTCTTTATGTCGTGTCGCCCAAATCACGACTCGCATAATGCCAAATAAACACAAGAGCACAGTGTTCATTCCATTTTAGCTGCGGCGCAACATTTCTACAAACCGAATTGGCCACGAGGACAAAGAACTTTCCGCTCAAGATGCGAACCATGTAACCTTCAATCAGTTCATACAACGGCTGTACGAGGCCGAGTTTGGTACGATTTTGCGTGGCTGAGTCCGCGTCAGAAAAATAATTGGACTATTCCGCACAGCCTGTTTCGACGTCACTGTCTTTGATCGGAGATAACCCCCGCCAAAAATGATAAAAGCATTTAAAACACCCAACTTTCAATATGAATTTATTCATTTAAAGAATTTAGGATCCTATTAAAACACTAATAGAATAATGTAAATTAAAGGTTAAATTAAAAATAAAATTGCAGGCAAGTCTGGAGCTAAGTAGATTAAGAAGCATCAACCAACCAAACATTCATTTATCACAACGGTTGGTGGCCCGAGACTTTCAGCAGTTCTTTTCTTAATTATTTTCATCTTTTCAGCCTTTATTTTTGCATCAGATGCTCCGTGGGTGTTGTTCATTCAACTGGCGAATCACTTTTCCTTCCTTAATATGTAAAATCTCACTTTATATCAATATTTATGATTCACATCGCTAAAACTTTATTTCATTATCCTCATTGTTCGTTGCATCAAAAATAAAAAAGTATCCATCGAGTATCACTTTGTTTCTTCCATGGTTTGATAAATATTTGTTTCCATTATGGAAGAAAAGAAAAGGGCTTTGACGACTGAAAAATATGAAGCTGCACTGAAGGAAATATATAAAAAAACATATTTTAACAGTTAATTTATAATATTAATGCTCTGTAAATTTACATTGAGCACTATTTTGTAAAAATAAAAATATCTATAAGAACACCGGATTATATATCTTACTGTTCTTTCTTTTTATATATATATATATATATTATATAAATACATATATATATATATGTTTTCATTGCCCTGTTTTCATTGGTTGACGCTGACTGACATGTGTCAATAAGAACGGTCGAAGTCCAGCCTTGCTAGTTTATTGTAATTACTGTTTTTTGCAAGGACTCAACCGCCCCACCTTAACGCACGCACTTTTGCGTAACTGCCAGTCCCGCTGCACAGAGCTTTTATTTACCGACACAGAGGGCATTGCGCAACACTAAGCAGGTTATCGAGGTACCGCCACCCGGACGCCCAGGTATACTCCTTCTTTGTCAAAATGTGTTAATTCCTTAGAGTGTCCCTCACCCCCTCACACACTAACACACAATATAATGCCTTAGGGATCAACAGTAAGGTGGAGAGGCCTTCCTTAACCGGTGTGAAGTCTTTCAGAGCGAGTCGACACTCGCGATAGAAGGAACACTCGAGCCGTGTAGTACGGCTGGCCTCCTCCTCGCCATCATGCACATTCCTCAAAGCCGCAAGTGCTTTCTTAGCATCTTCCTTAAAGAAGAGGCTGTTTCCCTCATCTTGCAGACATTCGATCCAGGAACTTGAGCCGCAAAGTCTATTGATGAATTTCAACGTTGGGCATTCCTAGACGGGTGGAGGCAGCAGACTGGCCGACGCACCGTAGGAGCCTTGTCATTCCACAAGAGGTGAAATCTATCTTGGTTAAGTCGCTTGCTATAATAAGCATCAAAAGAATCGACACGCAACTGTTTCCTTCGTACATGAGCTGTTGTTCCAAGCAGTGCTGCTGCCTACGCATTCCCAGTGATGTCAATTACCCCCAAGGCGTCCTGCTAGACAGAGATATTCCTTGCGCCAACCAAGAAAGGGGTAACTTGAACAACTGCCTGGTACATTTTTCTCATTTGCCCTGACAAGTTTTATCTTTGTATTTTTCACCTGCCCCGCCTTCACGTTTCCTTTATTTTAAGGTACCACAGTAATGAGGATCCATTGTCAGTTAAGATGGTCGTATCCTCTATGGGCTTTGCCAGCTCATTCTCTGAAATTAGGGCATGCTTATCCCATTTCTCTGTGCACACGAAGTCATATTTCGCAATGTATTCTGAGTACTCTCTGTCATAGGGTCATCTATGCCCTTTCTGTTCCAGCTGACTGCAGTCACTGACAATGTGTTACACACCTTAAGTAGCTTTCCCACACAGCCTGCACAAAGGTGAATCAGCATACTTGATGGAAACCTGCTTTTGCACTATACAAAGGTCAGTTCTATGAATTCGGATCTTGGTTTTCTTGTGAAAATAGGAGTTAGTTTTAGGAAAATAAACTGGATTTTTAGAGGCCTGAAACGGAACGGAAGTATTCCTATTAATTTCAATAGAAAAATCGATTTGAGATACGAAGCTTTTTGGGTTAAGAGCTTGGAACTAATTACAATCGTATCTCAAGGCATTACTGTAACTGAAATAAGTGACTACAGACATTACAAAAGTTTCTAATTTTCTCACTTTGCATAAAATCTAATTTTTCCCAATTGCCGTTAAAAGATTTCTTTTCTAACACACTGTAATAAAACAAAAGGAAGTCAAATAACTTACAATAAAAATATTAGTTCACTGTAAAATGAATTCAAGCAAATTTGGATTCACTGTTTATTACTTAAGGTTTCAGTTCAGTCGTATTTTTGATCACCAAAAGTCATATTCTTATAGATGTTAAAAAAATTCTACGCGTATAATTCAAGGTGAAAATATCACGTTTTCTTCGCACGCAGCCTGTAACCTATTGCCGGGTCGATGGAAAGTCCGATGCTCTGCAGCCACAGTAGTAGCTATAATGATTGCATCTCAAGAAAGATAAACTAACCGAGCCTATTTCTCTTTTAAATCCAGATTGTTCTCTTAGACAAAGAACACAACATGCCTTTCTGTCTCACTAGTAGCCTGGTGGGGAGAAGACTCATTAGGGAAAAATGAATGTAAACAAACTCAGTTGGAATTTAAACTCGCTGACAGACATTATGCTTAACACAGATTCTGTTTTGCTCTACTGTTCATATAAACACCTAACATTATGATTAAATTTTCTTCAAATTATTGATGTTTTTGTCCCCTTTTTACCATCTAGGTCGCTGTACTCTTTCACCAAAAGAGCAAACACATGAATACGAAGACCTATGTGGTTCATTCATGATGGGACAATAGCAATTTTTAGTCACATTGTTCGCTATGTTGATATCTATCATGAAAGATGTATAAGTAGGGGATGACCGCTTTCATGGCCAGCACGTTTCCCTGATTTCAGTCCCTTGGAGATTTATCTGAGGGGGCCCCACCTAAAACAATTGGTTTATGCAGCAGACATTAATAATCAACGTGTCATGGGGTACTGCGAGAGGTAGACATTTTGAACATTTATTATGAGTTTCTGAGTTGAGGTAGAATGATGGCCTTTTGGACAGACGCTTATATGGACATTTTACCTTGTTTTGGTGTGATGACTCTGTCTCTAACGTTCGTATAAGTATTTTGATACACCCTGTATATTACAAGGTAACCAAAAAAGTTCTGTCCGTTTTTTGATTAGTCATTGAATGAAATTGAAATATATACGAAATGCGTGTATCAATTGTTTTCAAATTCGGACAGCCGGAAGTAGGAATATCAGACGTTATAAAAACACGCGCACTGTGCCCGGCCATCAGTTATAAGCCGGACAGCTGTGAGAAGGATGGAAGTATCTAGAGATCTCGTTCGGGGCTGTTTGCTTTACGACTTCAAAGTGGGCTTATCAGCAGTGCAGCAAGTCGCCGCATATGTCAAGCGTTTGGGGATAGTGCTGTGGATGAACGTACTGCAAGGCGTTGGTTTCGAAAATTCAAGTCGGGAGATTTGTCACTCCATGATGAGCCTCGCAGTGGACGACCACAGGTCTTGAATGACGGAGTCCTGAAAGCGGCCATTGAAGAGGACAGTAGTCTAACGTGTGGTGAACTTGCAAGACAGTTCAACGTTTCCGATGAAACAGTTAGACTTCACCTGCACCGCCTAGGTAAGACGTACAAACTGAGCAAGTGGGTTCCGCAAACGCTGTTGGAGGTCCACAAGGGACAACGAGTGGCAGCCTGCGTATCGCTGCTTTCTCGCCACCGTATCGCATCCTTATTCAAACGAGTGCTTACCAGTGATGAAAAGTGGGTTCTGCACGAAACTCCCAAGCGTTCCAGACATTGGTTGTCTCCTCAGGATGCTGTCCCTCACACCGCAAGACCGCCTATGCACCCACGCAAGATTATGCTTTGTGTCTGGTGGACAGGTCGTCAAGTGGTTCATTATGAACTGCTACCAACGGGCCAAACGGTCACTGGAGACCTATACTCGCAGCAATTGAAACGTGTGCAACAGGCTTTGCGCCATAAGGAGCCAGCACTGGTGAATTGCAAAGGTGTGCTTTTCCTCCATGACAACGCCAGGCCGCATGTCGCGCGAGTGGTCAGGGATACCATACAGCAACTTGGGTGGGAGACTTTGTGCCATCAACCTTATTCATCTGACCTTGCGCCATCCGATTACCACCTCTTCCACTCCCTGGATAATCATCTTCGTGGGAAATCCTTCACCAATGAAGCAAACTTGCGCAAAGCCCTCACGGTCTTCTTTGCGTCACCCCCGCCCGAGTTCTACCGCAAGGGCATTGAACAGCTGGAGACACGTTGACAGAAGGTGCTGGGTGCCGATGGCAATTACTTCGAAGGTTAAATATAAGTTGGTCATACTGTGAAGCGTTTTCTTTTTTTCCTTCAAAAACGGACAGAACTTTTTTGGTTACCTTGTAATATATCTTTGGGCAGCAACCTTTCTTTTAAACATAGCATCCTTATCATTCACTCTTAAATGGTGTGAGGCAGGGTGAGTGGGCTAACGAACATTTAGAATTTTCATCACGTAGAGTCATAATAGGATTGATTTCTCTCCGGTTGATAATTTCCAGCACCCCCTCGAATGTACTTCCTACAGGTTATTGTTCGGGCCCAACTAAAAAGTCAGTATTTGAAATACTGATTTTCAAAAGAGTTTACTTGGGAAATAGTCGTTCCACTATTTTTCTTCATCTTATTATCTAGCCTTACCTGGCCTCATACCACACTCAACAAACCTAAGTAAATATCCAGATATATGTAATATGTACGAGTAAGATTCATGAAAATTGATCAGCATCGTTGAATCAAATATAGTACATACTTTTGAGCAATACTTTGTTTTTGAACCAGTCCATTTTTATTGTGTCAATGGTGATAACGAGCTATTAGTTTAAATATTATTTTCTTAGAATTAGCTCTCAGATAAGTTCAAATTCCATTTGAAATTGTTGGGTTCACTTTCGCACTAATGCGTTTGTGAACTGTGTTAATTATTTTCTTTTGGGTTAAATAGTAAGACAGACTAGTCTTTTTATCCATTGTTGGCAATACGTCTAGCAGAAAAATAACTATGAATACAAACCAGTTTTGCATTTGACTGGCAAGTGTAGCCCCAGTTAAACTCACGTCGTGAAGCTTTGGCCGTATACATTGACTTATATTCCACATGGCGTTAAAAAGGATTCTTCTCCCATGCTCAAATTTCTCGAGGTTTTTGGCATCATCACGTATTCATATCTTCGTTTAGATGTTAATATTTCATTTCTGTCATCAATTCTTCATGGAAATGCAAATTCTTAAGTGTTCCTCATTCTATTAAACACGCCAGGAAAGATAATGTTATCAATTGTTGACGGTTTTCTCTAATTTGTTGAAGCTAAAAATCAGTCAGCCTTTTTATACTAGCAGCGAAATTAGATAACACTTGAACTGCGTACCAAACCTGTTATTCGATTATTTATGATCGACATTTCTGTAGACATCACTCCTAAAATAGTTTGCTACTTTCTCAAAGATATATCAGAAATTAAATATCTTTTGTTACATAATCGATGATAAAAATAAGCTTATTGCGTTTCTAAGTTAGAAATTTGTAAGCAAATGCTTGTAAACATTGTTTCTAGTGCGTGAAGGAGAAATAACCAAATGCACAAAGTTATAAAAGAAGAAATAAAAAAGGCAAGGAAAAATGAAGAAAAAAGTTAAGAACAGTTAATGGGAAAAGAAAGTAAGAGAGAACATTGGAATAATTAAGGCACAAAAGAAACAAACGATAGTGAAGAAATGAGAAGGAAAGAAAGAAGAAACAAAATTAAATAGAAAAAGAAATGAGAGAAAATGTAGAAAGACATAGAAACTAAAGAGGCGGGGTTAAAAGAGAAACAGAAAAGAAGACAAGCAAATGAAAATAAAAGTAGAAAATAAATTAAGTGAACGAAAATAGAAAAGAAAAAGAAACAAACAAAATTCAAAACAAATGAAAGAAATAAAGAAGCAAGAGAAGAAACAAAGGAGGATGGATTGAAAAAAATTAGGAAATCAGCAAAAATTGAAAAAAATAGGAAAAAATAAAGAGAAAGAAAAAATATGAGATTAAAAGAAGGAAAGAAAGGAATAAGAATCAGAAATAAAGACGAATAAAAAATGAAGAAAAGAAGTAATAAAAAGAGTGAAGCTAGAAAATAAAAGAAAGAAAAGATAGAAGAAAGTGATATAAAAATTTTTAAATAAAATTAGAATGAGAGAAAGAATATAAATCAAGAGAATAAGAAAAAGTATTGAAATTGGAAGACGAAAAAGCGAAAGAAAATGAAGTGAATACAAAAAGAAAGAATGTTTAATTTTCGTTAAGCACAAGGCAAAAAATGAAGAAATGATATATGAATTAGAAAAAGGAAAACAAACAGAAACGAAGGTTTTTGGGAATTGAAGGATTTGCTTGTATTTCCACATCATTTAAAAATACTTTAATTCATCTTCACCAAGAAAAAAAAATTATTATGTCTTCTTTGTCTTTGGACTTGTTTTTACTTTTTATGGCATTGGACTTGTTTCTTTCGTGATGTGTACGTAGGTGGAGAAGGATAAAACATCCGATATTTTTGGAAGGAGCTTCAGGCAAAGATGACTGACAATGGGGTCATAATTGAGCTTGATTCAAATCTCTGAATGCCATTTTTCGACGCAAACACAATCTACCAGATATCAGATTTGGCACAACATAAATATCCTTTCTTGTTTCCATTGTCATTATCTTTGTGTTGATAGTGGGAACAGGCCGAAGAGTTTGGTGGTACTTTCTTGGTAGCTCGTCGAGGACCTGCCGGATATATCTTCTGCAAGAGACGCGTGTTGATCGTAGGAATGTTCCAATAAGCAACGCCTTGGCGTAGATATACGGCTGATAAAAGGGCATTGAACATAAAACGTAGTGCAATCAAAACGAAAACAAGTTGTACATACATATTGCAACTCTTACCTTTTTTAAACATGTTTCTGTCGCAACAGAAAGCAGAGTATATACTTCTTCTCTTTATCTAACGTCTATTGTTTTTGTTAACATCCCACTTTCCACCAAGAGCACGAAATCATTGAGGTGGCGCACAAAGACATTTCAAACTTTGTTCTGTAAAAAGAATTACAAAAGAAAATGTGAAAATAAGAAACATTGAGATAATGATATAATATGAGCTGAGAGTAATGTTTGGGTGGCGACTATCACACACCATTTTAGGGAGTTCGATTCTTACGAGGCGTACTTAACTAATGAATTTGTGTTAGTTAAGTATCTATATATTTACATATACGTGTATTTTCAAGTGTATCTGCTGCATTACAATCAATAATAATATAATCTCCGAGAACAATACGAATCAACTTCATAGAACATTTTTTGACAACCTGTTAATTTTCTGTCAGAATGACATTTGTATGGCGTGTAATTTAACCAACATTTTCACACATTTACATTCAATTATTTCTGTAATTTTATTAAAATAAATATTCATCTCAAAATCTTGAGTTTGATTTTCGGGAATATTGCACAAGCAACTTCTTTGAACACTTAAACTAAGACAATGAGAACGGACATTTTACCAGACAGAAACAAAAAGCTACTAAATTTTATTTTATTCCATTTTAGTACTAATTTTTCGCCAGAAACAAGGCTCATGAGACACTCAAAGTAGTGGGTGACTGATTGAGGTTGTTCTACGTAAGAGGATTAAGTAGGAAATGTAGATTAAGAGGATATGTAGGAAGGTTAAACGATTAACCCTAGACATAGAGTTTCAGATTTTAAGTGCTCGGGGAATCATCATCTCGGAAGTTTGTTCCATGGATCCTCAGTGATTCATGGGAAGAAGATATCTGAATAGAATTTCCTCCTTACTAATGGAATACAAAGGGAATAACGCTGGTTCTTTCCAGTGTACATGGCATGGCGAGTCTTAACCGTGAAAATCAGGGTTGATGGAACCCAGGAATGTAACTAGTCAGAACATTTGCCATGGAAATAGCAATAGAGTAGCGGAGCGTTTGTGACAGTTCAACCTCCTCCTTAATTACATGCAGTAAATAAGTAAGACACATAATCTTTTAAAGCCTGCGAGTAATTTATGTTTATTGAGAAAAATCTGCGGTTAGTCTTGTACGATTATTTTATATCAGCTGAAAATATTGATTGTAAACGGAGATAGAGAATGCAGAATACGGAAAAAATGTTTATGGATATGAAAGCAAACTAATTACGATATTTAAACAAAGAGAAAGATTGCTTTTCCTCTCAAGTTGTTTATTAGCCGTGAAACAAATAGTGACTTAGGCATCTCAAATGAAGTGAGACTAAAGTGAATTGGCTCTTTCTACTCATTATCTGGTTCCATTTTTTTTGGTATCAGCGTAAGATCAAGATGAAAAGAAGACTGTTTTGTGGGACTTTTTACGGTTGTATTGTCTGAGACGTGCTAATATTGAGTAACATTTTAAAATGAATTTGTAGGGTTTTTGTTTTTTTGAGAAAGACTCGTGGGTCTAGCTCCAGTTAAGAGAGATAGTGCTGTTTTTCTTTTTGTGAATCTAGGAAATTTATGACCATTGGTCCGATTTATTTTTTATTAGTTTCTCGAATTTCACTTTTACAGTTTTCTTCCCGACCAAATCAACGATAGAAGGTAAAGTTCCCCGGCCATGTGAGACTATATCTTTATTTTCTTTTTTCTTTTTACATTTTTTGAATGGTTAACTTGTTTTTATACCATATTATATATTGTATATATTTTCTTTTATAAAAATTATCGATAAAAATATTAAAATATTATATATGAGTCAATTATTTTTATTAATTATTTTATTAGCCTTGCCATAGAAAATAGTAAATATGGGTTTCATTAGAATTTTCGTACCGATAAAGTGGATTTTTGGTGATTACTGACTGACAGATTTTTCAATAATTGTGAGCGTATTGTAAAATGAACACTCCAGAAGGCTTTGATCAGTAAACTGTAGTCTCAAAATTGCTGGCAGAACAGCGAAGACCAACACGTTTCCCTCTTACCTTCGGCTTTGTGTTATATTTTGTATACTTTTTACAAAAAATAAATAAAGTATCCTTTTATTAAACCGATTTTGTTGTGGAAACATTAAATAATCTCTGACATAATACAAACAATAAATTTTAATTTTGACAATCGATGTATGGAGAGATTTAATATGATAAATTCCATTCAGTTTTTATTGCTTTTCATTCTAATTATCTCATATTGTATCAGCTGTGTTTTTTAAGGAAATGAGTTATGTTCTATCATCTTGGACGTAAATTTACTATAGAGATCATTGAAATTAGTGCTATTTCAATGTTTTCTTTAATAAATTACTTCAGTTGAAATTATGCTCAGATCTAATTAAGATGAACGATTGGTCTGTAACATAGACAGTGGCGTGGTATACCATTGCCTTCTCCACGGTTTACAATAAAACTGTTTTTACAGACAACGTTTATCCTGTCCAAGAAATGGTTATATTTAAAAGTGCACAATGCATAATTAAAAGAATCGTAGAGCTAGTTAAGATCTAATGTATTACAAACACTAATCTTTTCCGTTACCATGGTTTCTACCGACAATGAATGGCTTCTTCAGGTAGTAAAAGGAAGCCTTCATTGGTAGAAACCTCGGTAGCAGAAAGGGTTATTGTTTTTAATATTTTAGATCTTTATATATATATATATATATATATATATATATATATATATATATATATATATATATATATATATATATAGGCTGGTTACTAAAATTGGAGAAATAAAAAGACATAATGATAACAATATTTCTTATATATTAGCCTTTTGACTAAATTGAAGCATGAAGAGAACGATTTTAAAGTCGGAATTTAGAGCCCTCTAAACATTAACAACAACATTCTTCAGAAGAGTGACTCCCACTGTTTTAAACAGTGACTATTACTGCTACTAATGCAATACTCTTCGTTAAAACGAGTTCTCTCATTCACCGGTATGTCTATCTAAAAATAAATACGCTTAAATTCACCTTCATCCCCCTGCCGTGCGCCAACGGCTTAGGGGTAGATTTTCCTACTGACATCAATTCAGCCGGGATTCGATCCTAGCTAGAGGCAACTGGACGTCTAGCCACACTGAAACAGTCTGTCTGCAGATGACTATATATATATATATATATATATATATATATATATATATATATATATATATATTATTCCAGGATCCTTTTCCAACTTATTTAAGATGATCTTCGCCCTCTCTAACATTCTAACTTTCTGCCCTGGAATAACAAGGTGCCTCACACGTTTCACGTATGACTCCATTTTCAAGTCTTTTCAATGCTCTTTGGATTGTAATAGCTGAAACTCCTCTCTAACGTGACAAACGTCTTATGTATTGAGTTGGATCTTTTCTAATTGATCTCTTCTGCTCTAATTTCAAATGATGATCCCTCTTCCTGTTCTGACCTCCTGATCCAGTTTCCTTCACTACTTTTCTCTCTTTTTTAAACTTATTCACCGTTCTCAGACGGGAGCTAGAGTATGAATGTTGGTACCATTACAGAAAGTCTGAATGATCTTTTCTTCTCACTATTGCTCAATTGGGAAGACATAGTGGGTCTGACACAAAACAATTTTAACCTTCTCTCTTTTTAGCTGAATCACTCAAAAGTTTATTTAGTGATTCTTACGAAAAACGGTACCAAGATGGCTAAACGTCTTATCTGAAAACGTGGAAAAAAGTCACTCAGTTTGTTTAGTGTTTTTTAGATATTAAACCTTTTGTGAGATGGATAATTATAATGCATTTTTTGTGAGAAAATACTTTCACCATAATCATGTATTACTGTTTTTTTTTAATTTACCATTAAAACTTATCCAATTATTTTCATTATTTTGGTATAATGAATAGATACTACTGTTAACACTTGAAATGCGAGACGTAATCTAAAAAACAAAGAGAAAAAAGATTTTGTGACGTAATTCCTACATATAGCTTTTTCAAAGTGGTTGTTGCTGATTTTTTCTTTTCTTTTTTTTTTGTTGAATAAAGTATAGTGTGGTAATCATAAAAAAGAGACTTCATGCGGAGTCAGGCTGAAAAGGGGAGTGTTGTGGCGTCTTCCCTTTAATGAGACTATTGTATACTCTTCCATTTGCTATAAAGTAGTAGGAAAGTAAGCCTCCGGGTAAACAGTAGTATAGACTGAATACTGGTTAACCGACACACACTCCCAAGTCGTGTAACACACTTTTGTTGTATTTACTGTTCAATAGACTATTTATCTGCAACCTCTTGTTTTGTTATTTCTTAACCATTACTTGGTCACAACAGCATCCCAGAAAACATTCGTCATAAACTATCCTCCTGTCAGCATACTGTTGCCGTGATTGAATACTTTTCCATCTTTGGGTGATTCGTGCTTTGACTTAACTCCCCCTTCGGGATCCTACTGGTAAATTTTCATCTGTAGATACAGTTCGCATCAGAAAGCCTTCAGGATTTTGATCATATTTATTTCAAATTTGCATTTTCATTTTCCGGATAAAAATGCGTGGGCTGAACAAACTAACCATTGTCGGGTGTTAGCTATGCAATCTACTGTTAATCGTTGCGGTTACAATAACAGCATCATTTTTCCGTCAAAAACTGATGTTCGCAATCTTCAACTCCGTTTCGTCCTTTTTTTGAAGTGATTTATCCATTTATTCACAAATTGCTGATATTTGTGGAAAATTAACCCCATAAAGCTTTCTTAAAGAATCAATAACATCCTCAGATTCCGAATCAAGTTTTACCATGGATTTTATTTTTTTCTACTTTCATTATAACAGGATTCATGCTATACTAAAGAAATTCATGCTATATAAATATAATTTATGTTATATATAATAAATGATTTATAAGTTCTATAAAGATTCATGCAATAAGAAAAAAGGTTTTGTTTTCAGCTGATGTCAACGTTAATCAATGACATGCTTCCGGCTCATAGAGGTCATCGCAAGTAAATAATGTATAAATATATTTGAATATTAAAAGGAGGTTCAATTATAAAGATTAGCGATTAATAGAAGGTTCAATTAAATTTTTTAGAATAAAACGGAAGGTTCTATTACAAAGGTTAGCGTGTAATGGAAGACTCGATTAAAAAGGTTAGATTTTAATAGAAGTTTCGATTAAAAACGTTAGCGTGTAATAGAATTATCGATTAAAAACGTTAGATTATAATGGAATTAAAAAGGTTAGAATGTAATAGAGAAGTAAAGAAAAATCCTTTTCCGAATAACAAAGGATATTTGTGATATTCAATTACTGAAGCTTGGAATCACGACCAATATTGACTATAAGATATTCAATGCAGATTTATAAATGAGAAAGGAAATACAGACTCTAGTTCAAAGCATTAGAGAAAACAGCATTTACACGGCAGAAATGAAGCCGAAAGAATCCATCTGAAAAAATACGAACCAGACTCACCATCATTGGAGACGGTATCAACTCATCTAACAAAAGTGTAAAAAGAACATAATTATGTGAAACTGAAGTTCTAAAAAAATTAAAAAATGTCCTTATTCCTGAAACTAGTAATGAATAAAAGAAACCCCAAAAAAGAAACAAACAACAAGCTATTTTAAAAGACACGCAACGGAATTGGCTAACGGAATTAGATCGGCTTTGTTGTAAGAATATATATCGAATTTGCAATTTTTGAGCGACATTTCAGCACATTTTGGTAAACATCCAGTTTTGTTGTTCATATCTAATCTTATGAGAAAATATAAAAGGAAAATAAGGAGAAAGAATATTATGCCAGGAATTAACGCAAGTGTTACTGAAAAAATAAAGCCATTATGAGCATAATGGAAATGAATTTTAGCATAGAAAATGCATTGAAAATGCAGAAGAAATTGATTATCAGTGTCAGGAATTCATGCAAATATTATTGACAAAATAATGTTATTATTATTATTATTTGTAACTCATTCTATAATCATGTAATATCCATATGTGTCAGTAACCCTCAATGAATTCCTGACCACTGACAATACATTCTTAATTTTAATGCATATCTATAATAAAACTATTAGCAATGCATTTATATTTTAAAATGTAACTGCATTGCTAATAATTTTACTTTAGAAATGCATTAAAAATCAGTGAAGTATTGTCAGTGGTCAAGAATTCATCAAGAGTTACTGACACAATAAGGCTATTATATGTATAACAGAAATGTAATAAAATGACTTACTATCGGAAATATATTTACATCAAGGCAAAAAGAATTGTCTGTTGTCTGGAATTAATGCAAGCATTATTGAAAGCTGGCATTTATATGACCTCATATAAATGCATTGCTAATTCTTTTATTATTGTAATGCATTGAAACTGATTTTAATGCACTAATGCATTTTAAATGATATTAATGAAGAATTGCATTGCAAATCCTGAAGAAAGGGATTGTCAGTGGTCAGGAACTAATAGAAACGCAAGTGACAGGAGATGTATATAGATGAGAAACCTCTACATACGCTGGACACGGAATATACAGCGTTTATAATACGATATAAATGGCTACCGGGTGTAGAGAGCATGGATGGGCGCCTGGCTTGTAAGCGACAGAGGATGGCAAGCGGCGGATTAGAAAGAATTTCACATTCACTATGGAGTCAATTACCGACATTGATAGGAAAACTTTGAAGTAGGGTTGTCAGTCATTCAACATAAAAGTCCACTGAACGATAGCTTGAACGGAAACCTGATGTCCAGCGAGGTGAGGGTCTGTGATTCGGGGTGTATTGCGGGTGGAGGACGTGCGGTGATGAGGAAGAACTGAGGATGCGATGTGCGCGGAAATTGGCATATTCTTTGTGGGTTTTCCCGACAAGGCAGCTTCAAGAAGATGACGGCTTTCAGAAATTTGCTCGTGTACGCTTTCTCTTGAAAGGTAATTTTTTTCCTATTTGATTTCTGTTCCGAACGGAATGGTAGACATATAGATAGATAGACGTGGATTTGTGCAACCAGGCACACACACACACAGACATATACAAACACACACACGCAGATATATGTAGATGTGGGTATATATATATTTTTTTTACGTAAATTGCTAAAAATTACCACTCCCCTCTCTTCGTAAAGCCTAATTACAGCTTCTTTCTCTTTACTTCCCCCTTCTTTCTTTTTCTTTTTTTCTCTCTTCTCGCCCTTCCCTTTCAATATATCACTTCCGTCGTTAACCGATTAAATAGGTCAATGTCTGGTCCCTCCTCCCCTAATACTAAGTATGATTGATAGAAATATTAAAATAAACCCTCTCTAAACTCGATCATGTCTATCTCCTCACTGCCCTCTCTGTTAAATTACATAAACTTAATACTACCCGTCAAAAGTGTAAATGTTCATTTCATTTTTCTTTTCACCTTTTGGAAGTGTAGTCTGATGATCCAGCGTCCTTTAAAAAGGCTATGGTGAAATAAATTATTACATGGAGCCTTAAAGTGGTCTGTTTTTCTTTAAATTATTAGCTCTGAATTTACATTGAACTCTCAGGATTTCATCCTCCTTGGGACTACCTATACGGATTACCAAAGTTTTCGTAACTTAACTATATATATATATATATATATATATATATATATATATATATATACCTGGATAGTGGGGTAGTTTGTGTTTTAGTGCTTTTGAGTATATTTTTGATCTACATCTAATTTTTTAATTTTGTATTGAGCGCTTTTTTAGTGAGTGCACCTTTTAAACGCGGCTGTTTTCAGCCTCCTTTTACAATATATAATTTATTCGAAAATTCCGTCCTGGGTATGACGATAAACTACATCCGCCTCCTGGGTAAGACGATAAACTACGTCCAACAGTAAGGCCTCTGATCGGGAGGTTTTGAGGAGCGTGGAATCACCTCTTGATTACTGGTGTTCCCAGGTCCACTCTAACCCGGGGTGGTAGTACCTGTTAGGCTCCCAGCTATGGGAAAATAGTTAACACCCAAACTTATATAAAAATAGGTTTTAATTCCAGAAATACTTTGTAATAAAAAATATTACCAGCAATAATTTTTGAAGGAAAAATACTTAAAAAAAAACAGTAATACAAACTAAATTTTCTAAAAGAAGTTGGATTGTACTAAAAAATATGAGTAATTGAAAAATAATTCAAATATATATGTATACATACGCACTTTTTTTTTATCAAACTATCACTATGAATCTATTTGAAAATCTTGTTGGGATTAAATGACCCACTGAGGTTGATGTGTCATAAAACAAAACAACCAATTATTCGAAAATTATAACATAAATATGTTATAAAATCACTAGAAAAATAGCCATTTTGTTTCAACAATTCTGGTGCCTTATCAAGTGATGGTGTTGAATGTAGAATAACAAGTTTTAAAGGTTCAAATCAATCAAACATCCTTCGACAGGGGAAAAGCTGTTACATAAGCTGCAATGACCAATCAAAATACAAGTATATGAAAATTCAAAAACCTTGACAACAAACCTTGGTTATAATTATTGATGCCTTAATGACTAAAATATAAATCATTCTGATTAATATTGAATATAAGCCAACACACCGACATACAAGCGCAGATACAAAAATCTAAGTAAATACAGCAATAGAAATAAGTAGAAACAAACAAACTATATATATATATATATATATATATATATATATATATATATATATATATATATATATATATATATATATATATATATATACTAACAGATGCGAAGTATAGTGTCCAGCCGATTTCGTTTAGTTTCTTTTACTTTTTGTTTAGGATTTTATGTCTTTTGTTATTAAATATCATTCGTAATTTGTTCATATTTTACTTAAATTGTTTCATTATTTAGATGTTTTGTTTATTTTATTTTATTTATTTATTAAATTTCCGGAGTCCGATTTTAGTAACGTAGTAAATATTTGTTTTCCTGTCTGAATTTTGACATGAGTTCTAATGGATTATTTAGCAATTTTTGTTAGTCTGTGAGGGTAATTATAGCTATTTTCTCCTCAATACAGAGTTTATAGTTTTGGAGTTTATTGTTGTAGGCTGGTGAACTTTTCCTTATTTTCCATGATATTTTTGGTGTGATTTGTTTTTTTACATTTAATTTATCATAGGTATTTAGAAAGCATTGTGCTGTTCACGTATTTACTATTTGTAAAGTATGCTTTGTGTGCGTAGTTTCTCTTTCTCCAGAGTACTTCAGTTACTCCTATATATATATTTCTTCATTATCTGCTGATTTTACACTGAACTACAACGCAACACTATCTGGGCAGTATAGTAAGAAACCATGGAAAATGTAACACAGAAATCCGAATGCGTATCGGAAGAACAGTGGTTGTAATCCTGAAACTAAGCAAATATTAATATATGGAAAAATTTCATTAGAAACAAAGAAAAGAGTGCTGAACAGCTATGCTATATATATATCCTACTAAATGGAACTGGATGATAGATAATTTCCTTAAAGAAGGGGAACCACGAAACGACAGAGATGTTCCACAGACGGATTTTGACAATACTATGGACAGAACACATGAGCATGATCTTGAGAACTAGCTAGATATTTATAGTTAAAATCAGTAAGAGAGAGTTGGAATTTCTAGGTACATTAAGAGGAAAAAAGGTAAGTAAAAGTTAGCCCTCATAGGACGTCCTGTAAAAAGGTGGAGCCGAGTGAAACAGTGAATAAACCAACTAATGGCCTTGTGTGAATGAATAACATAGCGAGGACAAGTAGGGACGGTCAAGCGAAAAATATTGCCTAGAACAACAAAAAACAGGAAGTTGTGGGGAGCCATGATCGCTTACGTTCTGAAGGGACGGAGCACGGATGAAGAAGAATTATACATTTTAAGATTATTTTACGCATTACTCTTCCTGCGTACCACATTTGTCCATATTGATGAGATATTTGTAAATATTAATTCAATTCCAACCGACTTAATTCTTATATTGATGTCGCATTGGTTTTCAGATGAATGGCGATTATAAATCAAAATGAAGATGAACTCGTTATAATCGCAATATTTTTGTCGCTCTGTTGGCTTAAAAGCAGCCGTGTATCAAATACCAGTTTGTTTATCCAGTCATTTTTCTGTCTATGCAGATAGAAATTATTATTTATTTCATAGAAATTTTGTAAAATTTGTTTGATTTGTTATCAGACTTCAAATAATTGTCGATTTGGGTTGATTTGAATCTCATTTTCTGCATTCTACAGCTTCGTGTGTATTTGATATTGCTTCCCATTCTCCGTTCGAATTTGTCAGACATATTTAAAGAAGTTTTCAACATCAAGAATACCGTTAAATTGGTCACCACGGGAGACTTTTATTCATGAAATTTCATTTGATAAACGAAAACTTGGCATTGTCGTCGTTCAAGCTGAGTATGCCATGTAAGAGAATGGGCAACACATAGGTCATGCTGGGTAATATTCTGCTTTTTTTTTTCAGAATGATTTCCTCAAAATTTCACCACCAGGCTATTGTCCGCATGAGAGTTCTCTAAAGAATTTCGCAGACAAACGTATTTATAAAATGCAAAGGTAATGAAGGTAAACCCATAAAACATGAAACCACAATTAATTACAGAAATAATTGGTCACATCAGGGTTAGGTTAATCGGTGATTAATAACCGTCGGAAATAGTATCGAATAATAATACAATGAAAATATTATCGAACTATTGCCATACTTAAAACCGATAAGTTTACATTTTATTAACATTTCTATAAACCAAACACAGAAAAATCATGCATTCCATTTTAATTCTTCATATGATTGTGAATTTTACTACCTTTATTTGATGTCAAGTGAAAATAGACTTTTGTCTGGGAACAGATGAAAACAGATCAGTTGAGAGACATTTGTTAATCACAAAAAGATGAAAGAAATAAGTGAACGTATTAGAAGAAACGAAAAAAGAAATAAAGAAAGAAATAAAAGAATAAGGAAAAATAAAGAAGATAAAGGAATAAAGAAGAGAGAACGAGAAAGAAAGAAATAATAAAAAAGAAATAAAACTAACAGAAAATAGAAAAAGAAAAAAGAAAGAAAATTTAAAAAGAATGATATAAAAAGCAAAGCAAAGCAAAAGAAAGAATAAAAGGCGAAAAGTAAGACGAAAAAGAAGCGGAAATAATAGAAGTGAAAAAGAAGGAAAAGAAAGTAAATTAGATAAAAAATGGAAGCGGAAAGAAAGAAAGGCTAAATTAGTAAATCTTTCTGTGCTTATGTATATGTCGTTCTGGACTCGACGTGCTCTCTTTAATCCTCTTTTGCTTTCTCTCTCTCTCTCTCTTTATATATATATATATTGTTTCAAAACACGGTCAAGATATTATGTCAGTCATTTTTAATGAAATGTGCATGAAAGAAGGATTGCTGCCTAAATACACACACACACACGCATACATACACACACACACACGCACACACACACACACACACACACACACATATATATATATATATATATATATATATATAGATATATATATATATACACAAATATGTGCTGAATAGACGAACTCACTTGCTAAAACTTGAACCAATGAGTAAACATCGCTGATAAATTGATAATATTAATTGTATTGTACTCCTAAAATATCAAATGACAAATATATTCTACAGTTTGTTGGCAACACCAGTACACAATTACTCCGACTCGTTCAATGTCTCTTCTTTATCAATTTAGTTCATATTTAATAAATCAACAAAAGTTCAATTGACTTAATTGACCGACTTCATATTCTCGTGTCTGCTTTGAAAATCATTGTCTACAATCGTTGTCACTTGTCACGTTGAATATCGTCGCCGGTGTTAACTCTGTAGTTATCCTCGAAAAAGGCCAATCAGAAAATGTTTAGAAGTCAAAAGCTTGTAATTTTCTTGCTATGATGAAATAGTCAGAATGTTAATATTGCCGACGATCTAAATTAGAGCGATTTCATTCATTATTGCATTTAAAACACTTGTGTACATTTACCAAACTAGTGTTCGTATTAAGTTTATACAAACGTTTCAGACAAAAATCGTTCTTAAACATTGATTCCAATCTAGAATTTTCTTTGCCAGTTTTTGCAATTTGTTTTTAAAATCAATGTGCCTACTTTATGTGCTTGTTTAACACTGTTGAATATAAACACAAAACAGTGATCGGCAATTACTTAATTTCTAATAATTCGATTTTTTATGACATAGTAGAAATAGAGTTTTCTGTTATTTTGAATTAAAAATAGAAAAGAATAACAAATAAAATAGATTATTTATTTCTGAAATTATTTTAGCTTTTACATTATTTTGTTGCTCGCAGATAAATAGATGGCAATTTTGTCTTTGCACTGTAGTTATAAAAATATGCGAAAAACTTAAATATGTCCTAAAGACTCACTTGCAAAACCTAAACATATGACTACACCTTTGCAGTTCTATTTTTAATACCCGCTTGGTAAAACTGAAAAATTGTCAATTCTAATCTATCTATCTATCACAGACAATATGGAATAAATTTTAACTTCGAAAAATAATTTTATTTATTTTATTATATGTTATTTTGCTTTGTTTCATTGTAGAAATTTAATTTTAACTAATTTCATGTTGATTTTATACTTTAAATAGCTCATATTATTTCAGTACTAGTTTAGTTATAAGAAAGGATATATCAAACTATCGCTGTTGTATAATAATCGTACGGCACTGTTAAATTATGGTATTTTCTATAACGATACATTTTAAATAAATATCAATCATTCAGGCTCTTAAAACCAGATACGTTACGTCTTGCTAATGTGAAATAAAATTCTTTTTCTGATGTCGCCGAATTTTACTCATATATATATATATATATATATATATATATATATATATTTGAAATAACAAATTATTATCTTAGCAACTCTAGTTTCATCCTATGAATATAGATCGACAGACCGAGATATATATTTTATTTCAAGTCATCAGGCCTGCAATTTTCTTATTGAAATATTATGGTCACTATTTTTTTTTTAAGTCCACGTTTCTAGACTTCATCCTGCTGCAATATTTTCCACAAGGTATTTCTTGGCATGTAAATGCCTCGAGAATGTTTAAAATTTTTTAATTTAATTTTTTTGACTTTCCATTTAATAATAGGCTTCGGAACAAAATTCTCAATTTCCTTTGGCATAATCTACAATTTTTCTTCTCCTTTAATAATTTATACTTACACCTTATATTTTACTTTAAATGTTCCTTTTCCTTAGATTTCCAAACCATTTTAGATATTGTTAAACATTAAAGATGTTTTACGGTTATTGAATTGCTGTTTAAATTTATATTTTGTTGATCCAATATATGTTATAGTAGACATTCAACCTTTGCTCTCTATATAATGTTATTAGTTAAAAATTGTTCATTGAGGGGTCAATTTTCTTATCTCCTTCAAATACCTAATTGTAACTAGGTATTTCATTAATTAGTTTACTGACCATAAGCTTTTATATAAGATTTATTTCTTATATCGATCAAAATTACTGCGTATTTTCAAAAGAAGTTAGCATTAACTACGAGTATATTTAAATGATATAAAATTATCCACTTTCATATTTACACACACTCTATGTCTGATATTGAGAACTTTCTCCATAAATATAGCATAGCTTAAAACTATATTTTTATCCCCCATATATATATATATATATATAATGCACTCACCTGTCGGTTTCGACGTATGAGGATCTGACAACTTAATTGATTCAGTTATGAAAGTTTGTGCGATAATCTTAAGTGGCACTTAAGACCCGCTAGTGATTTACAAAGGAGGACGCATATGGAGAAAGAGTAAGAATTGTGGGATGAGATCACTGTTAGATTGGCTGGCCTTTTAGATCTTGCTCTAGCTTCTTGAAGACGATTCAGACAAGCTGATTGAAAACTGCGGAGTCCACTAAAATACGTTGATCTCTATTCTACCCGCTCCAAGACTAAGCGCTCGAGGGTGTTATGATGTATATTGACAGCTGACAAGTTGCTCTTTAGCTTGACTTTGTATCTTAGCCGTGGGCGTCCTGCATTCCTGTATCCCTGATCAAACTGGCTGTACTTTAGGATCTTGGGTATCCTGTCATCAAACATTCTCAAGATATGACCAGTCCACCGTAACTGAAACTGTATGAGAAAAGTCTCGATTCCTCCAATATTACACCTGTTAAACAGGTCTACGTTAGATTTCCTATCTTGAAGGTTAACTCCACAGATGGCACGCAGACAGCTTTATGGAAAACATCCAGCTGGCGTATATGGTACCTGTATGGAGTCCACAACTCTGAGCCGTACAAAAGGATGGCAACGACAACAGCTCTGTAAACCTGAATTTTCGTATCCAGTTGAATACTCCGCCCATTCCATAAGCGATGTCGAAGTTTGCCCAAAGTACTGGTACTATCTATCTATCTATCTATCTATCTATCTATCTATCTATCTATCTATCTATCTATCTATAGTTAGTACACAATAAAATCCAAAATTACCACATGGGTGATAGGCTTGTTTCAACTGACGAAAATTCGGTATAGACTGAGTTCATGTCTGAATTAGAAATTTAACTGAGACAGCTACAACTCCCCCCCCCCCAAACCGTCGAAAAACTAATACAGAATTTATCCATTTCAATATTTCAGTCAGACGAAAGGCATGAGACTGTGGTCAAGGGAGGGTGGAAGGTATTTGTCTTAAAGGGAAAAGGTTTTATAAAATTACATCCGGATATTAACCCCATGACATTAAATTGGAGTTATATGAAGAATAAAATATTAATTCGAAACTAAGAGAGGAACAAAAAGTGGGTTTAAAAATAAACTTAAATTATATAGATAAGGTTACGTTTAAAAATATTAATCATACTTAAAAATATTCTTCCAAAGACAAGTTTCATTTAAAAATAAGAATTTAAATAAATTTATTTTGTATAAAAGTCAAGTGTATACTTGTAAAAAAAATAGTGATTTTTTAATTCAGTTTTATGGAGTGATGTTACTAAAATTGAATCATTTGATTGGAATCAGGTGAGCTTGTAGAAGAGAAGTGAAGCCACAAATCCTAGGAACACCATCCATAGTTTAAAATATTAGTGTTATGCTTTGTGGGTGTTTTAGTGGAGACTGAACGGACCGTTTGTATATAAGTGTCGGAACTATCAAAAAAGAATTGTACCGTGATATTTTAAAAGGATAATCGGAATGATTCTGCCAGGTATCATTTTAAAAGACGACGTTTCTATGTCCGAGATGATAATGATCCTCAGGTGATAAGTGCACTGGAGCGGGGGGTTGGGCAAAGATAACTAAATCAACACGTTACTTTGGCGTGCAATGTGCCCGAACAGGAATTCAATATAAAATCTGTGGCGAGATGTTAAAGTTTGGGTTAATTCAAATTCAGTAGAATTAGAGCGATTTGATTTCGAAGAATGAAATAATATTCGAAATAAATTTGTACACTAACGTTTACTTAAATTACTGACCAGAAAATTTACACATCTACGCCATTGACTATTAACTGAAGGTGACGATTAGTTTTGTTTCTTTTCTTTTAATAATATCACTTCATGGAATGAAATGGATTATTAGATTATATTCGAGATTTTATTTATAAAATATTATCTTATTTTAAAGGAAATTGATTTACCGTACAAATAACTTTTCACCTCAACACACACACACACACACACACACACACACACACACACACACACACACACATATATATATATATATGACAATACAATCTCTCACACAACCTTAGGAGATAAGTAGATAAATTCACTTAATTATCTGAGTTTCTTAGGAATTTCGTCTCCAGTTCATTTAAGTCAACTTAATTGCCGGAGTTCTCAGGATTTCTGTCTCCAACCCACCTTTGAATTGGCAGACATAAAATTTTTCAATGATTTTAGATAATCATAAAAGTAGTCCTTTGAAGAAGTTGACCACCTATCCAGCTTTTTGGGAGGTCTACTTTTCCGGAACACAAGTGGGCGGATAATGGGTGGGTGGGTGTTAAAGAGAGGCAGGAAGTCAGCAGTGAATGAGTAGGTGCCCTGCGGCCAGTGAGGAAGGGACCAGCGAGCAATTAGGGAGAGAGCTGTTAACAATCGGAGTCGAAGGAAAAGATTGGCGGTTTAGTGAAAAATCGTATTTTTGTTATTTCCCAACCAGAGAGTCTTGAAAAGCATTGGCTGTTATTCTTTGTGAATTCGGTCACGGCTAAGGAAACGAAACTGTGAACATAGCGAGTCGGGTGTATTGGCAGACACAGTTGACCTTGGAGGTCATCACAGGTGCAGTGAACAACAGACGTGCGGACTACGTCGTCACATATACAGGCTTCTTTAAAAACGACTGACAAAGTACTGCGGTTAAATTTTTCTTTACATAAGTTGAGTAAATTTTTTAAATACTTTGTTTTCCCATGAGACATATAATAGTTTGAGAAGCTTGTATAAGAGAAAGTCTGTTGCCCAAATACACAATTTGGAAATTACATGACCGAGCAGCTAACAAGGAAAGTAACACTCCAAAATTCAGAAAAAAAAACTTTGTTTTGCAACAAATAACAACAGATAAACATGAAATCCAACGCAACATAAACACAATAACATTAACATTTTTTATAAAAATCAAAAGAATAGTAACTATGATATTTTTTTAATTTTAGCTGAAGACATTTCTACACAAACTAACTGCAGTACATTCTGAGTCGTTTTTAGTATTGCTACCCTAGCACACACACACACACACACACACACACACACACACACACACACACACACACATATATATATATATATATATATATATATATATATATATATATATATATATATATATACCGGGAGTAAAAGCAAAATCGTGTAACACGAAAAATTATTTAATTGTTTAAGTATTGAACCGTTGTATCATAGAAATGACTGCGGATATCTTACTGGAATTCTCCGAGGACTTTGTAACACTATTTGACTCTGCTTTGAACAATAAGAATGCGGAAAAGAAGTTGAAATGAGGATCCCTCTTCCTTTTGTGACTTCTGATTCAGTTTTCCTCTCTACTGTTACCTCTTTTTAAAACTTATTCACCGTTCTCTTGATAGTTCTTGAATGGGCTTTGAAGATTGAAGCCAGATTATGAATGTTGGTATCTTTACGGAAGGCCTAATTGATCCTTTTCCCATCAACATTGATCATTTGAGAAGACAGTGGGTCTGACACAAAACAATTTAACCGGCTCTCTTTTTAGCTGAATAACTCAAAGGGTTTTTCAATGATTCTTACGGGACGTGGTATCAAGATGGCTAAAAGTACTATCTGAAAATCTGGAAAAAAGTAGCTCATTTAGTTTAGTGGTTTTTTAGATATTAAATATTTTGTGGGGTGGATAATTATGCTGTTACACGATTTGGACAATTTTCCTGTTACACCCGGTATATATATATATATATATATATATATATATATATATATATATATATATATATATATATATATATATATATAAGAGAAATTAAAAAATACCCCATATGTATAATTATTTTACCTCACAAGAACTACATTGCAGGATTGTCAACACCAAGGGGTTACGAAATAAAATATAAAGGTAGCTTAAAAATTTTAAACTTTAAAGAATCAAGTAAGAAGGAGAAGAGAGAAAGATGCAAAAGTAAAAGAAAAAGAAAAAAAGGAAAAAACGGAATGGGAGAAATAACGGAATGGGAGAAAGAATAACATAACTGAAGATGCAGCAAATCATCTAGACAAAACTTAAACACAGTTTCAAGGTGGTAGGAGAGAGATTTAGAATTTAGACACCAGTTAAAATCATCTTGACCAATATTTTAAAATTTTAACATTTAGTTTCTATAAGGAAAATTACTTAAAGAAAATTTAAAAATTAGAGAAGATTTTTATAATTATTTAAAAAAACCGTTAAGGATGAGTAATTAAAAGGTAACATCTA
Source organism: Acanthosepion esculentum (assembly GCA_964036315.1). Taxonomy (NCBI): domain Eukaryota; kingdom Metazoa; phylum Mollusca; class Cephalopoda; order Sepiida; family Sepiidae; genus Acanthosepion; species Acanthosepion esculentum. Next base: position 4,429,985 of record OZ038485.1, on the reverse strand, counting down.
AAATAATAATAGATATAATATGATAATTAAAATAATAATTAATGAAATAAATATTAAAAACAAGTTAATAAGTAAATTTAAATAAATATTATATATTAAAGTTAATATAAGTTAATAAATATATTAATAAAGTTAATAAAGTTAGTATAAGTTAATAAATATATTAATATAAGTTAATAAAGAAATAAATTTAAATCAATATATATGTGGGATATAAGTGAAATATAAATTATTCATTAAACATAAATTAAAAAATACACCATTTAATAAATGTAAATATAAATTAATTCTTAAATATAAAATAAATCGATATAAATACAATTAACTATTAAAAATAAGTATAACTAAATTGTTAAATATAAGTTTTAAATATTAAATCTAAAGTTAAATCTAAAGTTATAATTTAAATAAAATATTAAAATAAATAAAACATCTCAATAAAAATTATTAGATAAAAGAATATATGTAGTAAGGACAAAAATAAAAAATAAATAATAATAATAATAATAATAATAATAATAATAATAATAATAATAATAATAACAAACCTATGTAGGAGAAAGGTTATTTGATAGGAATGATAAGAAGTAGAAATAACAGTATATGTGTTAGGTGATAACAGATTAAGCACGATCGAAAATATTCTAGATCAGTTTGAACCTACTTCGGTGACGACATTTGGGACTAACTCATTCTTTTGATTTAGTAGTATACTTAGATTATCGAATTTAATAATTCTAATCTTCTCTTCTAAACGCAGGTTACATCTACCCTTAAAATTGCTAGGAGTTTGAGCGAATCCTATGAATTTCCAGTCAATTTGAGAGTTCAGATATTTCTCCCTCAATTCCCAAACTTTTTTTTGGAGAGAGCAGTTTGGTGATTTAATCTTTGGTTGGGAAAGAGTGTCTATGGCTTTATGTCTTTGTTTCCATTCCCCCACGGAAATCCCAATGTAAATATGGTGGTTTAACTTATCTTCTTTGGGGTAAATGGTTACTTGGTAAATAACATTAGAAGCTCTGCAGTTTCCTTCTACTGGACAAAGGTCGCTATTTCTACAATTACAGTGGGGATCTATACTAGGTTTATTGTTAATACCATTGAATTAGCTTAGAATATAATTATTATGGGATTCGATTATTTTAAATTTGTTTTTGTACAGGAATAATTTATTTTGATGGTTTTTCTATTGAAGATGTTTTCTTAAGGGTTGTTATTTTGAAAATGTTTATTTATAAGCTTCAAGAAATCTTGCCCGATATTAATTTTGGATAACTTACAGAAGCGGGGGTGAACCATATTATATTCTTTTTCTATTTTTGTGCTTACAACTCCTTTTATCTTTACTAGTGTTACTTTTGAGGTTTAAGTCGGGTAGTTTATTTGTAAATCCACTTTTTTGGAGCATTGTCGTACAATTGTTTGTTTTTATTAAAAATATTCTTACTAATTCTGGTTCCGACAGTAATTGGTATCTGCTTCAAGATTGTATAAGGGTGGTTAGAGTCAACATTAACGTAGTTAGGAGTTTCATGTTCCTTATGGTAAGGTTTAAAGGTATTAGTATTCAGGTTAAGTGTGATATCCAGATAATCTACAATTTGGAGGTTAGAAGTAATCTCTATCTTAAAACACGGTAACTTAAAAGTTCTAATATTTTTCTTCTGTAATTTTACAGTAAGCGGATCATTGCTATTAGGAACATAAATGAGTCCATCGTCTCTATATAGGCCTACTAATTTAGGTTCTACAATTCTACTAAGAATTTATAGAAAATATAGGCAAACAAGATCAGCAACCGGGTCCCTTGAAATAGATGAATAAAAGTCAATAATATCAAACTTAATAAAAGTTGCTCTCTTTTTACATCTCATTATTGAACAGTTTCATGGTATCAGATGAATCTTTCCAAAGATTGGTAGCGGTTGTAATTAATAGTTCATCAGTTAATTTTTAATTATATTTTAGTATTTCTTGTGGGGTGAAATAGCTATACATATGGGATATTTTTGAATTTCTCAAATATTTAATTTATTTATTTATATATGCTCTGTTATTATAAATACATTGAGTTCTCTTTATGGCTCAGTTTTAATATTTTATATTATTAGGATTCACTTGGATTATTTACCTACGGAATTTTATCTATCTATCTATCTATCTATCTATCTATCTATCTATCTATCTATCTATCTATCTATCTATCTGTATAGGCAAACATAGTATATATAGATATATATAATACTTAAACCAACAATTGAATAATTTTTCCTGTTACACGATTTGGACAATTTTGCTTTTACACCCGGTATACAGTTGCGGCCAGAATGTTCAGAACGGCATTGTTTTCGTCAGAAAAGTAGGTATAATTTTTTTATCAAAGTTGTTTTATATTCTATAATTTTCACAGGCAATAAATACGATATTATTTGTTATTGTCTGAGATTTTGGTGTAATTTGAGAGAATAATTCAAAAGTAATGGATGATTTAGTGATTTACTTCAAAACCCATGGCGGCCAAAATGATCAGAACGGTTGCTTTTACTCCGTGTTTTAGTATATTTAACCGGGGAACTCTAATTTTTTAAATTTGTTTACATGACGGGTCGTTTACTAAATATTAGTAAGAATATCTGCAGTCTATTTTGTTAATATAATGCCTCTTACTCCGTTACCAATTCGTCATCAGATTAAGCTTCGAAAGAAGGTTAATTTAAGTATTGGGTTTATTGCAAGAGCAAAAACGATATTCGATTTTTAAAATTTTGGTGTATAGGAGTATTTTATTCATATTGTACTTTTACAGATATGCTCTATCTGAACTTTTTTAACACACACACACACACACACACACACACACAGACACACACACACACACACACACACACACACACACACACACACACACACACTCTTATATATATAGAGAGATCTAGACATCTAAATATATCATCATTGATGGCGTTCAGCCGTACATTTTATTTCAGGTGTTAAAATGACAGATAAATATTGGGATTCTGGCAATTCTGAAGCATTATTTCAAAATGTGTCTGAATGCCGTTAGCAGAATTGGTGAAGTATTATGTCCGATTGGAGTCAGACTCAAACGCTATAAGCATTGAAAGGATGGTGATATGTGGAATAAAACATACACTTGAATGGTTATTCTCAATTATGATGCTTTAAAACAAGAATTCAAATATCAGCAAAACTAGAAACTTTCGGATATGCTAACGTCATTGGAAGCTGCCATATTTTGCATATTATATCAGCGTTTTTATAAAGAAAACGAAAATACATTTGATAAACATTAATAATTTATGTCAAATTTGTTTTTGTTTTTTGTCGCTTCTCATATCCAGAATGCTATCGCGTGACACCTGTCACACTAACAACAAAATGGTATTATTTTATCGCAAATAAAGTGAATTTGAACTGCCAAATTTTCTCGTTTCTTTATCTTGGCGCCAAATTGCTTTCTGTCTTCAAACTAAAAAAATATCTTCGATATTTTTCATCAAAGGAATTCGTTTGAATATTATTTCAACTTGTTTATGTAGGCCATTATCGCACAGGTAAGAATTAATAAACAAATGCATCAAAACTTTTTTTCCTGCTGATGATTGTAAACATTTCCATCATTTCGCAGACTAGATACTGAATTAAATAAGTTGAAAAGCGTTTTCTTAGCTGGAAACTTTTGCGTACAGGTAATTGCAAATTCTAGCGCCTAGGAAAATGAAAGGGGGAATCAACAACAGAGTAATGACGGAATTGCGAGAAAGGCAATTTTTATTTACTTTTTAATCATTTCATCCGAAGCAAGGCGATAAAGCCACCAAACCAGATGTGACAGCGATATTTAATACATGGATGAATGGTAGTTTTATAAATGTGTAAATTAGAAGGACAAAACTCTTTCCTATTTGTGCGTTTATGCGAGACAATGAATGTATGTGTGTGTGTATGTGTGTGTGTGTGCATGTGTGTGTGAGAGAGAAAGAGAATCAGTGAATGGTTGAAGGAGTCATAACCTTTAAAGAATAAATTAGAGGGGGTGAATGAATGAGGGAGAGTGAGAGAGAGATAGAGAGAGACAGATAGTGTGGATGAATGATTAATTGAGACAGTGAGTGAATATATGATTGAATGAATAAGAGAGTGGATGGCCGACAGAAATAAAGTGAGTGAATAATAGAGACAGATTAGGTGAGTAAGTGACAGAAAGTAATTAAATGAATGATTGTGAGAGAGAAATTGAGTAAATGAAGTGAATTATAATGCTCGAATAAGTGGGAGAGTGAATGAGTAATAAAGTGAGAGAATCTATAAATAGTGGATGCATGAATGAATGAGTGGATGATAGAGAAAGAGAATGATTAAGTGGGTGGATGAGTGAAGTAGTGATAGAGTATGACAGATAATTAGAATGAGTGAATGAGTCAGAATGCGTGAATAAAAGTGAGTGGGTGAATAAGTGGGAGAGTGTGACATAGTGAATGGATGAGAGAATTAGAGAGAATGAATGAGGGTAAGTGAATGAGTGAGTGAGGAAGTGAATAAATCTGTGAGACAATGGGAGTTTCAACTTTTCATATTCCGATTTTACGGCTAAAAAAGGAAATTATTTCAATACGAAATTTTGGAAATTGTAACCGAAATTTTTTTTAAACATTTCACCCCAAGCAAGGTGAGAGTGCCACTAGTACGCAAGGAGCTACAAAGAGTGAAAGTAAGGAAAAAGACTAGTTATAGGTGTGGGGGTGGTTGAGGAAAGGATAAAAAGAAGAACGGAGATCGAAGCATCAGAAGATGTCGATTGACATTACATTTAAATATTTGAAGATTATATTTATCAGGGAAGCAAGTAAGAAGAAGGGAGTTCCACACTCGGGAAGTGAGAGAATAAAATCTGTTGGTAATGGATAGATGGTTACATTTAACTGTTTCGACAGTGAAAGGGTGGAACCGAGATGCCAACCTAGTAGCACGCTTAAATTCATGCAGTGAAAAAAGGTCGCCAGAGCAGATGCTATGAAAATATTTATAGAAAAGACAGAGGGAAGCCACATTACATCCGTGAGAAAATGACTACAGTTGAGACCCCAAATTAGGACCGATCACATTGCATATTTGTCTTTGGATTTTGTCGAGAACCTCGAAATGAACTGCGGGGGCATCAGACCATATATGGAAATTGCATTCCATGCATGGACGAATGTTTGATTTGTAGATGTGAAGGATAGACTCTGTGCCACTCCAGAAGTTTTTTCTTGTCTGAGAAAAACTCTCTGGCGTGACACAGAGAACCAGCTTTCCTTGCAGTAGATGCAGCTATTGATTCAATGTAGTTGTTCCACCTCAGGTCATTGGAAAATGTGAAACCAAGAAGGTGCATTGAGGTGCTCTTGTGAAGTTGAGCATCAACCATGCTGATAGGAGGGTAAATGAGAGCAGTTTTGTTTTGGAGGAATTAAAATTTACAAACCATTTCCTGCTTCAGTCAACCACAGATTGGAGGTCCTTTCAAGATCAACAGCCAGGTTAACTTTGTCAGCAATGCTGGATTTACTATTGAGACAGGAGTAAATGGCAATATCATTTGCGTAGATGACTACTTGAGAACTGATGACGACAGGGAGATCATTGATGAAGATCAGAAACAGTGTAGGACTCTAAGGATAGAGCCTTGAGGAACACGAGCGTTCATATGGAAGTAACTGGAAGAGAACCTGTTCAGGACAACCCTCATTTCATGGTTAGACAGGAATGATTAGATTAAATCAAATAATCGTCCTGTATTACCGTATCCCTGAAACGTACGTAGAATGTCAGCATGCGAAACCCTGTCAAAATCCTTCGATACATCTAGAGTAACAACTCGAGCTTCGTCGTTATGATCAAGAGCTTAGTTGAGTGCATACAAAATCTATCTGTTTTTTTAATTTCAAATATATAAAGATTGTACGAAAGATATAGTCTGAAAAGAAAAACAAGATATTGTAAATTTATTGAACGATGAAAAGAGAACGCTGGAAGTTGAACAATAATCAAAGAACAATAAAAAAGTTAGGGAAAACATTGGCAAAAACAAGAAAAAGATTGGCTTTAAAATAGTCACAAACATATTTGAGGAAAACTAACAGTAATAACAAAAGTGAATTCATTGTATTTGAAAGCACAGTGGAAGGGAACCAAATATTAAGAACCTTAGCTAAAGACATGACAGCAACCAAACTATAATCTGTAAGTAAACATCACAAAGCGAAATGCCTAATTTAGACAATGGACTACACATGAAAAGTGATTTCTCAACCGTAATTTATAATGATAGTCATTTTCTAAGCGTAGTTTAGATGAAGCACAAGGCCGAAAGTATGCGGCACCTAGTGAAGATCGAACTCAGTCAGTCAGTTATGTGCCATGCGTGATACACGCTTAGGCGATCATGTATCTTTCGATATATGACTGACGAAGCAGATTTTTTTCCCATAGTAGGTTGCCAGTTATTTCTGCGGTAGACCATTTGCCATCCAAGGCTATAGAACCCAGTCTGTCCTGCTATTTACCCATAGCTGAAGTGGGGGGGTAGAAGAAGAGGATTAATACCCTTTCCAAGGGTATTAGCAAGTAAGTGAATGTAATAAATTCGACTGGAATTTGAACTCAGCTTTCCGATTACGTCATTCTGAGCCACTATCCATTAATCCACCGTGCCTCGAACTCACTATTCAGTCGTAATATATCTAGAAAGACAAGCTTGTAAACCATTGCAACATGTCGAGGTGGCCCATAATTTATAGTGATGAATGTTGCGCTACACTGAATGAACCTAATGTTGAGTCCTTCAAAGAAAAAATAGAAGTCGCTTCAAAGTTCTAATGTCAAGATAAATACAGAGAATTATTGGAAGTTTTTGTGTATGCATCATTACCCAGAAGCTAAAACTTGAGAGTATGTTTCTGCAAAATAAACTTATTTCTCCTTTTACCAAACAGGTTTTAAAGAACAGATCGCCAACCTCCCAAGGACTTCGCGAAACGAGAAAATCTACTGTAAGACACGGAAAAGTATAAACATTTATAAAGGTGAAAAAATGAATAACAGAAAGGGCTATAGAATAGGAAGGAGTCAAAATAAACATTTGTAAAGTTGAACAAATGAATGGGAAAAAGGGCTATAGAATAGGAATGAGTCAATATAAACATTTGTAAAGATGAACAAATGAAACGCAGAAAAGGCTATAGAATAGGAAGCGGTCAACTTAAATATTTGTAAATTTGAACAAATGAATGGCAGAAAGTGTATAGAATAGGAAGGAGTCAATAAAACATTTGTAAAGTTGAACAAATGAATGGGAAAAAGGGCTATAGAATAGGAAGGTGTCAATATAAACATTTGTAACGTTGGAAAATGAATGGCAGAAAGAGTATAGAATATGTAGGAGTCAATATAAACATTTGTAAAATCGAACAAATGAATGGCAAAAAGTGCTATAGAATAAAAAAGGAGTTTATATAAACATTTGTAAAGTTGAACAAATGAATGGCAGAAAGGACTATAGGAAAGGAAGGAGATAATATAAACATTTGAAAAGTTGTACAAATGAATTGCAGAAAGGGCTATAGAATAGCAATGTGTCAGTTAAAACATTTTAAAGTTTGTTGTGGTAGGATCCACCTAATTTGCATAGTGGAGTACCGACTATATAAATATGGTTGGTACCGGGAAGACAGGGAGGCGAATCAAGAGATTCACGAGAGACTCTGCCTGACTGCGACATAGTCAACACATTCTCCAGTAACGGTTTTCCCAGGAAGATACAAAAGACTATATGTAAATATTGTGTACACTTTCCTGTTTAAATACATTTTCTTCTAAGTACATTTTGTGTTGCATTATTATTCCATGCATTAGTCAAGTTTCAACAAAGTTGAACAAATGAATGGCAAAAACGGCTATAGAATAGAAAGGAGTCAATAAAAACATTTTAAAGTTGTACAAATGAATGGCAAAAAGGGATATAGAATCGGAAGACGGCAATAAAAACATTTTGTAAATTTCATCAAATGAATGGATGAAAGATCTATAGAATAGGAAGGAGTCAATATAAATATTTGTAATTTTGAACAAATGAAAGGCAGAAAGTGTATAGAATAGTAAGGAATCAATATAAACATTTGTAAAGTTAACAAATGATGAGCGTAAAGGGCTATGGAATAGGACGGAGTCAATATAAACATTTGTAAAGTTGAAGAAATGAATGTAAAAAAGAGCTATAGATTAGGAAGGAGCCAATACAAACATTTGTAAAGTTGAACAAATTAATGCCAGAAAGGGATATAAAAGAGGAAGCATTCTATATAAACCTTTGTAAAGTTGAACAAATGAATGGCAGAAAGGACTATAGGAAAGGAAGGAGACAATATAAACATTTGTAAAGTTGAACAAATTAATGTTAGAAAGGGTATATAGAATAGGAAGGAGTCAATATAAATATATGTAAAGTTGGACAAATGAATGGCAGAAAGGGCTATAGAATAGGAAGGAGTCAATAAAAACATTTGTAAAATTGAACAAATTAATGTGAAAAAGGGCTATAGAATAGGAAGGAGTCAATATAAACATTAGTAAAGTTTAACAAATGAATGGTATAAAGGGTATAGAATCAATAGAATCCATATTAACATTTGCAAAGTCGAAAAAATGATATGCAGAAAGGGCTATGGAATAGGGATGAGTCAATATAAACATTTGTAAAGATGAACAAATGAAACGCAGAAAAGGCTATAGAATAGGAAGCGGTCAACTTAAATATTTGTAAATTTGAACAAATGAATGGCAGAAAGTGAATAGAATAGGAAGGAGTCAATAAAAACTTTTGTAAAATTGAACAAATGAATGGGAAAAATGCCTATAGAATAGGAAGGAGTCAATAAAAACATTTGTAAAGTTGAAAAAATGAATGGCAGAAAGGGCTATAGAATAGGAAGGTGTCAATAAAAACATTTGTCAAGTTGAACAAATGAATGGGAAAAAGGGCTATAGAATAGAAAGGAGTCCACATAAACATTTGTGAAGTTTAACAAATGAATGGGGAAAATGGTTCTAGAATAGGAAGTAGTCAATAAAAACATTTGTAATGTTGAACAAATGAATGGCAGAAAGGGCTATAGATTATGAAGAAGTCAATATAAACATTAGTAAAGATGAACAAATGAAACGCAGAAAGGGCAACAGAATACGAATGAGTCAATAAAAACATTTGTAAAATTGAACAAATGAATGGGAAAAATGGCTATAGAATAGGAAGGAGTCAATAAAAACATTTGTAAAGATGAAAAAATGAATGGCAGAAAGGGCTATAGAATAGGATAGAATAAATATAAACATTTGTGATGTTGAACAAATGAATGGCAGAAAGGAATATAGAATAGGAAGGAATCAATATAAACATTTGTAATGTTGAACAAATGAATGGGAGAAAGAACTATAGAATAGGAAGTGGTGAATATAAACATTTGTACAATTGAACAAATGAATGGGAACAAGGGCTATAGAATAGGATGGAGTCAATATAAACATTTGTAAAGTTGAAAAAAAGAAAGTCAGAAACGTGTAGAATAGATAGAATCAATATAAACATTTGTGATGTAGAACAAATGAATGACAAATATGGCTATAGAATAGGAAGGAGTCAAAATAAACATTTGTAATGTTGGACAAATGAAATGCAGAAAGGGCTATAGAATATAGGATAGAATTAATATAAACCATTGTGATATTGAACGAATGAATGGCAGAAAGGAATATAGAATAGGAAGGAATCAATATAAACATTTGTAAAGTTGAAGAAATGTATGGGAGAAAGAACTATAGAATAGGAAGTGGTGAATATAAACATTTGTACAATTGAACAAATGAATAGCAAAAAGGACTATAGAATAGGAAGGAATCAATATAAACTTTTGTAATGTTATCCCAATGAATGGAAGAAGGATCTATAGAATAGGAAGGAGTCCAAATAAACATTTATAAAGTTGAACAAATGAATGGCAAAACAGCTATAGAAGAGGAAGAAGTCAATACAAATATTTGTAAAGTTGAACAAATGAAAGTCAGAAAGGTCTATAGAATAGGAAGGTGTCAGTATAAATATTTGTAAAGTTGAACAAATGAATGGCAGAAATGGCTATAGAATAGCAAGGAGACAATATAAACATTTGTAAAGTTGAACAAATGAATGGAAGAAAGGGTATAGAATAGAAAGGATTCAATATAAACATTTGTAAAGTTGAACAAATGAATGGCAAAAGGGCTATAGAATAGGATGGTGTCAATATAAACATTTTAAAGTTGAACAAATGAATTGAACAATGGGCTATAGAATAGGAAGGAGTCAATATAAACATTTGTAAAGTTGTACAATTGAATGGCAAAAGGGCTATAGAATAGGAAGGAGTCAATATAAACATTAGTAAAGTTTAACAAATGAATGGTATAAAGGGTATAGAATCAATAGAATCCATATTAACATTTGCAAAGTCGAAAAAATGATATGCAGAAAGGGCTATGGAATAGGGATGAGTCAATATAAACATTTGTAAAGATGAACAAATGAAACGCAGAAAAGGCTATAGAATAGGAAGCGGTCAACTTAAATATTTGTAAATTTGAACAAATGAATGGCAGAAAGTGAATAGAATAGGAAGGAGTCAATAAAAACTTTTGTAAAATTGAACAAATGAATGGGAAAAATGCCTATAGAATAGGAAGGAGTCAATAAAAACATTTGTAAAGTTGAAAAAATGAATGGCAGAAAGGGCTATAGAATAGGAAGGTGTCAATAAAAACATTTGTCAAGTTGAACAAATGAATGGGAAAAAGGGCTATAGAATAGAAAGGAGTCCACATAAACATTTGTGAAGTTTAACAAATGAATGGGGAAAATGGTTCTAGAATAGGAAGTAGTCAATAAAAACATTTGTAATGTTGAACAAATGAATGGCAGAAAGGGCTATAGATTATGAAGAAGTCAATATAAACATTAGTAAAGATGAACAAATGAAACGCAGAAAGGGCAACAGAATACGAATGAGTCAATAAAAACATTTGTAAAATTGAACAAATGAATGGGAAAAATGGCTATAGAATAGGAAGGAGTCAATAAAAACATTTGTAAAGATGAAAAAATGAATGGCAGAAAGGGCTATAGAATAGGATAGAATAAATATAAACATTTGTGATGTTGAACAAATGAATGGCAGAAAGGAATATAGAATAGGAAGGAATCAATATAAACATTTGTAATGTTGAACAAATGAATGGGAGAAAGAACTATAGAATAGGAAGTGGTGAATATAAACATTTGTACAATTGAACAAATGAATGGGAACAAGGGCTATAGAATAGGATGGAGTCAATATAAACATTTGTAAAGTTGAAAAAAAGAAAGTCAGAAACGTGTAGAATAGATAGAATCAATATAAACATTTGTGATGTAGAACAAATGAATGACAAATATGGCTATAGAATAGGAAGGAGTCAAAATAAACATTTGTAATGTTGGACAAATGAAATGCAGAAAGGGCTATAGAATATAGGATAGAATTAATATAAACCATTGTGATATTGAACGAATGAATGGCAGAAAGGAATATAGAATAGGAAGGAATCAATATAAACATTTGTAAAGTTGAAGAAATGTATGGGAGAAAGAACTATAGAATAGGAAGTGGTGAATATAAACATTTGTACAATTGAACAAATGAATAGCAAAAAGGACTATAGAATAGGAAGGAATCAATATAAACTTTTGTAATGTTATCCCAATGAATGGAAGAAGGATCTATAGAATAGGAAGGAGTCCAAATAAACATTTATAAAGTTGAACAAATGAATGGCAAAACAGCTATAGAAGAGGAAGAAGTCAATACAAATATTTGTAAAGTTGAACAAATGAAAGTCAGAAAGGTCTATAGAATAGGAAGGTGTCAGTATAAATATTTGTAAAGTTGAACAAATGAATGGCAGAAATGGCTATAGAATAGCAAGGAGACAATATAAACATTTGTAAAGTTGAACAAATGAATGGAAGAAAGGGTATAGAATAGAAAGGATTCAATATAAACATTTGTAAAGTTGAACAAATGAATGGCAAAAGGGCTATAGAATAGGATGGTGTCAATATAAACATTTTAAAGTTGAACAAATGAATTGAACAATGGGCTATAGAATAGGAAGGAGTCAATATAAACATTTGTAAAGTTGTACAATTGAATGGCAAAAGGGCTATAGAATGGGAAGTAGTCAATATAAACATTTGTAAAGTTGAACAAATGAATGGAAGAAAGATCTATAGAATAGGAAGGAGCCAAAATAAGCATTTGTAAAGTTGAACAAATGAAAGGCAGGAAGTGTATAGAATAGGAAGGAACCCATAAAAACATTTGTAAAGCTGAACAAATGAATGGCAGATAGGGCTATAGAATAGGAAGGAATCAATATAAACATTTGTAAAGTTAACAAATGATTAGCGTAAAGGGCTATCGTATAGGACGGAGTCAATATAAACATTTGTAAAGTTGAAGAAATGAATGGAAAAAAGAGCTATAGATTAGGAAGGAGTCAATACAAACATTTGTAAAGTTGAACAAATTAATGCCAGAAAGGGCTATAAAAGAGGAAGCATTCTATATAAACTTTTGTAAAGTTGAACAAATGAATAACAGAAAGGGCTATAGAATAGGAATGATGCAATATAAACATTTGGAAAGTTGAACAAATGATTGGCAGAACGGTCTATAGAATAGGAAGGAATCAATATAAAGATTTGTAATGTTGAATATATGAATGGTAGAAAGGGCTGTAGAATAGGAAGTAGTCAATATAAACATTTGTAAAGTTGAATAAATGAATGGCAGCAAGGGTATATAATTGGATGGAGTTAATATAAACGTGTAAAATAATATTTATTCAGGTATATACGATTATTTGTATTCAAATGGAACAGTTTGTCGCTTATATTGTATTTATATATGAATAACAATTTTGCATTTTGCATAATAAAATCTGACACTGAAAAATATTTAAAAAATAGGGATTAATGTTTGACTCTAAAACTCACTTGATGGTTTATGTTATTATAATCATGACGATGTTACCAATTCGGCTGGTTAATATATTTAGACTTGTATCATAGAATCTGATATTGTGTATTTATAATGTAAGTACATTGTTTAGGTTTTTGCGATCGAAAAGCATTGCTAAGGGTTTTACTAGAGAATCAATTGAAAATCTGTAAGAAACAGATTGTGAAATAGTTTCAGGAAATAATAAAAACATGGCCGACGAAATGTAGCGATTATATGCAGAATACAAATGCATTCCGGGTTATTTATTATGAAAATGCATTGAGAATCTGGAAGAAAGGAATTATCAGTGGTCAAGAATTTATAAATAGACAATTGTTATATATCATGAAGATTTTTTTTTTACTTGATAGTTTTTCATGTGCATATTTATAAAACTTTTAATAGATACGTATTATTATCTGCATTTTATTCTTTCTCGGTGGGCGTCAAATTGAATTAGAAATTCGTACATATTTATGTGTTTCCATGTTTTATTGTTCGGATAAAAATATTTTGCAAAGTTTCTAGTATTATAGATAGTAGACGGGTAAAAGAATCCAGAATTTTAAAAGCAGACCGTTAATATTTTATCCGAGTTTTAACTGAAGACGGCTGACATGACATCCGAGTTTGAAAGGCAGACGGGTGACATGACATTTGGTTAATACCAGTTAATCTGCTCTTATAAATTATGTATAGTATCTCTCAAATATTTGGGTGGATTTCATTTTTTTAAAGCGCATGCCACGTTTGTTATATCTTTTGGGAAATTCAGTTAAAATATAGTGAATTTTGAAGAAATTGAACAAAAATTTTGTCAATATTTGTCTTCCTCCATTTAATGAGAATGTGCGCATCAATGAACGCAATAGTTTTGTATTGAATGAGACATGATCAAATTAAGTAGACATTTATTTTCCAACCTAAATTATTATTAGAATCTATCCAAGACTAGTTTTCATTCTTTCCGGCATCTTGTTTTTCAAATCTAAACCGTCTATCGAATATCATCCGAGGCCATATTGAAAATACAAATGAGATTTCTTAGTTAAAAGCTTTCGTGAACATTTTCCTTATTTCACGACCTAAAATATTCCGACGTGTTTGATAGGATTCGTGTCAGGTGACTAATGTGCTCCAGTCCCTCAGAGGCCCAGGTTTTATGTCACTTAGCAAATGTGATGCGTTTCATAACTGCAGTTATCCGTGGTTTACGAGTCGATTTGAACGAAACCCAAATCTCAGACGACGTAAAACTGTCATAGAAATGACATTTATACCATTTCGAGCAGGACAGCATGTATTTTCTTTTGAGAACTTGTTACAGATCGTGTAGCAATGAGCTTCATCAACTAGTCATCTCTAGCACAGGTTTTTCTTGGATGTCAATTTCTATCCTTGTCGCTAAATGTCCATGAAGTTTGGAAATTAACGATAACAATGTGCACATATGTTTTGCTACAATCTATTTTTATACTAATTTCATGTTTTTATTTTAATCATTTCACTCCAAGCAAGGTAATAAAGTCACTAGGACGCAAGAGTTTAGAAAATATGAACCCTCCCCCCCAAAAAACTATTGGGTTGGTGCATAAGTATCAAGCGTTTTTGTAGGCGTGTAATTCGTTAATAAGAATTGCTGTTTTATTTACTCTTTCTAATAAAAATATTATTTTATTTTCAGGTTATAAAATGCGTATCGATAATCATACGCTTCGGAATAATTATTTAAAAATGTTATTGTTGAATTGTTCTTTTTCTTTTTTCATAATAAATATTGTTTAAAACGCCTGATAATTATGCACCAACCCAATAGTATTAAAAAGAGAGGGCAATAAAAATGAGTTATGGTTAAAATATATTTGTCATTGCCAAATTAGCAGCTATTGTGATAATATTTTTGTAGCGGATTAAAGTTGGGTTATGGGTAGAAAGTCCCCACTTCCGCATATACGAAGGGCTCAAATGGGGTTCTACATCATAAAGGCTATTCTGAAGATTTAGTTATAAAAAATGAAATGCAATATCAGCCGTTATCTCCTGTCTTTTTAATGGCTGCAAATTTGGTAATGACAAATATATTCTCACCATAAATCATGTGTGAATAATGGATAATGCAGTAACGAAAACCTATTGCATCATGCAATCCCATATGATACAAGTTAATGCAAAATACAAAAATAAGTTACAGCAAAGTGATCTTAAATTTTTATTAATGACTGTATGGTGATTTTCCAAGCGTAGTTTAGATGTGGGACAAAGCCGAAAGTAAGGGGCACCAAGTGAGAATCGATCTCACTACTCATTCGTAATTGTTCTAGCGAGACAGTGTATTGAGTATTTGAAGATAAATTTAGATTTTTAGTAAAAACAGTATATCTCAACAAAAACAGCTGTAGTGTCATAAAACTTTTACTTGTAATTTGTACATATTAACTTGAGTAGTATTGTAATAACTTTATTCAATATATCTACCGTCAGCATCGATGATTGTTTTGAGAGCGGAAGTTTTAGCATGCCCGAATCAAGTGGCCGTTGTCCTGACTTTGGCGGCCTTCAGCAAATCCGCATCAACAACGTGTTCCACGCTTAGCAGTCAAGCCGTATTCAGATCTGGTGTGTACTCAAAACTCCAAAAATCATAACAGGTGCTGGAAACACTGTGTGCATAAGCGTTAAGAAAACTCTGTTATTTCTGCTGCTTACCTTTGTTTCTTGAACAAAGTACTTTTCAACCGAGACAAAATTTCCCAGATAGCACAACTTAACTTAAACGGAACATAGTGGTTTTCTTTCCTTTATAAATGAATTGTACAATCAGATTTTCTATTGTGAGGGCATTTCACGTTCAATCGGTCCGTCTTAAACTTGGCCAGCAATTAAACACTTTTGAAATCTGACAATTCCTTTTACATTGCGAGGCTTACTTTATTAAGCAACTCTCAATGAATCTATCTTTATTAACCAGTAAATAATTATCTGCAATAATGATGTCTATTTACGATTATTATTTTCTTTAGGCTTTTAGAGTAAACTGAATAAATCTCTATTTGCATATCTTTATTAAATGTGAAATATGACTAAAAATGGTCCTTGCTTATCTCAGTAGAAATACATTTTCATATATCTGGGTGCATGGATCTGTATACCCATAAAGAAAAAAAATACAGTTTGCTTAGTGCATATGACATTAAAGAATAAAAGGTTATCATATGACTTAAATTTTTATTCTATTCGGATTTCTCTAAAAAGAAATCGACTCAAAATTACCTGATTCTCACTAGAAAGCAGATATACGTTAATTCTCTGAAATGGAAGCGAACATTGGCTATTTTATTACTTATTTTCAAATGGCTATTTTATTCTTTTATGTCAAATGGCTATTTTATTTTTTTAATTTTAATTCTGACAATGTATGGAACAAAACACATGATAAAGGATGTATCACCACATGATAAAGAATGTATCACCACATGATAAAACGTCCTGGGTATGACGTTAAACTGCTTCCAAAAACAAGGTTTTGAGGAGCGTGGAACCACCTCTTAATTGCTGGTGTTCCCAGGTCCACCCTGACACGGGGTGGTAGCACCTGTTAGAGTCCCAGCTATGGGCAAATAGTAAACTCCCAGACTATACCAAGTATTGGGTATGACGATACACTACATCCGAGTCCATGGGTATGACGATAAACTACATCCGAGTCCATGAGTATGACGATAAACTGCATCCACGTCCATGGGTATGACGGTAAACTGCATCCGCGTCCATGGGTATGATGGTAAACTTTATCCTCGTCCATGGGTATGACGATAAACTGCATCCACGTCCTGGGTACAACGATAAACTACATTCGCATACTGGGTATGGCGATAAACTACGTCCAACAGAAAGCCGTTTTTGAAAAAAATAAGGTTGTCGGTTATGTTTTTGGAAAAATAGTATTACCAGTTATACGTTTTCGAAGGAATAATGTTGACAGCAGTACGTTTTTGAAAAACGATATTACCAGCTATACGTTTTTGAAAAATAATATTACCAGCTATACGTTTAAAAAAAGAAAAATATTACCAGGTGTACGTTTTTTAACAAAAACTTATTCAATAGAATTGTAACTGGGGTCAAAACACTATGAAAGTGTAAAAATAGGTTTTAATAATAGAAATTCTTTGTAAAAAATTATTACCATCAATACATTATTGAAAACCAAATGTTGCCAGCAATACATTTTTGAAAACCAAATGTTTCCAGCAATACATTTTTGAAAAACAAATATTACCAGCTGTAGATATTTTTGGAAAAAAGATAAAGAAAAATATATATTACCAGCTATACATTTTTTTTTTACCGGCGATACATATTTGAAAGAAAATTCTTATCAGAAATGGAATTTTTTAAGGAAAAATATTACCAGAAATAGATTTAAAAAAATATTACCAACAATGAAAATTTTGTCGGCATTAAATGACCCAATGAGGTTGATATGCCGTAAAACCAAAACAAACCAAACCAAACCACATGATAAAGGATGTATCCCCACATGATAAAAGATATATCACCACATGGTAAAGTATGTATCTTCACATGATAAGGGATGTATCACCATAGCTAAAATAAATAACCTAACAAAACAAAACAAATGTGGCTAGCAGACGGTAACTCGGCTGTAAATGACCCAGTATGATTTTTCTGAATGTTTAGTGAGCGACTAAAAATCATCTCATAGAATTGTAATTATATTGTGAAAGACGTTATAGTGTTGTGTTGTCACTAATAGCCTAATATTGCCAGAGGCAGCATTGTTGATAAAAACCTATTCTCCCGCGAAGTAATTTCACGCGCAAGTTGGCGTCAACAAACTATCACAGCGTTCACCAGTTGACAAGCAGAAAAAAAATCCTATGTTTTTCATTAACTTTTCCTCTTTATACAATTGCTATATTTTTAGTTAATCTATCCGTTGTCGTTCAGTTTCCATCACTAAGCGCACATGATTTTCTTTCGTTTTATTGTTTTTTTTAAAGAAAAACTTCTTCACCGTAAGACAATTTAGTAAAGCTACATGGATCAGTTACCAAATTTTCATATTATTAACGGTGTATAATATAATATTTTTGGAGAAGAAAAATCCTCCTCACTAGGTGAATATAGTCGTTAATTCTTCTGTCAAATTTCTTTGGTCATTAATAAAAGAAGCGATCTATTATCGACTCTATTTTTGTTTCCATATTAACATGAAACAGTGTTGATGGTAGCGTTTTTGTTAAGATCATCATAAAAGACCACTGGACTCTATGTATACATGACGAAGCCCGAACAATATGACTGTCGAAACATTGTGGCATAATAACAAGAGGTAGATAATAATCTTTAAAATATGTCATATAATGACTTACTCTACTTAATCCGGACAGTAGAGGAAGGTCTAAGATGCCAAATTGCTGTTTTCAAAACAATAAACGTGAAGACAATAAGCTGAAAAAAAGTCGAAAATAACCAGTACTTCATTTCGTTTTTTTTTTTCATTTGTTTTTATTAATGAGGTGCGATAAACTTTCCTCTGCAATTACATTTTACAAACCGACAATAATCCTTAATTAATCTGTAATTAACCAAGCATTTTGAGAAGCCGAGTGTCATCCAGAACTCTCATACCCCAATTTCCCGATTCCGAATGAAAAGAGGTTCCTAACTGCAAGCCAGTTTATGGGAATTGAAACGGGGAAATGAGCAAATTCAAACAGCGAATAGAGGAAGAAAGAATGCCCGAAGGTGATGCGTAGCCAATTGACAGGAATGCTTCATGTCCCAAATAAAGTGATCCCTACTGATTTCCAGAATTTAGACGATGATAAGCCCACAGGGAAATCTTTTAAAAAAATATGCCATCAAGGAAACGGTTAAATTGTAATATTTTCAGACGCAGACCGAAATGTAAGCTCAATGGAAAAAGAAAGATCTTAATTCTTAAGAAAATTTAAAAATATATAACGATCTAGATTGTTTAAAATCAAACAAGGATTTTCTAATCAAGCTTCTAAGAGGATTGTCAAGACAAGTTCGAAACGGAAGTCAGAGGATAATTGAGTTTCAGAAGTGTGTCGAAAGGTACAGTGATGATGCCAATGAAATTACGATATCGGCTGATAAAGGATATATGTCAGACGATTAAGCAAATTGATATGGTGGGTGGCTTGCGTGCTCCTTTGACCAGGAGAGCTATGCTGACAGGAGTTTATCTCTTTGCAGGTTCAATCTAACCGGATAGGTCAATGTGTAGGAGGCAGATAATTCACCCAGAATAACAAACCTCAATGGCTAAAAGAAAAAAAAATTAGAGGGGGTAGTAGTTCTCTAGACCGATACATTGGCTTAATATGGCGAATGATAAGCAATAGAGTCAACTACAACGGCGGAGGTCGATCAATTCTAGTTAGCTGAATACTGTTGCATTGAGTAGGGGTTACAGTCACTAGTATTGAATCGTGTTTACAATGTAAGTTTGAAAGCAATTGAAAGGCAGTATGACTAATAAATAGAAATGGAAGAAACGAGTAAATGGTGTTGAAGTTCATTCGAATTAAGTTCAAAATCGGGTGTTGTGAACGTTCTATTTACTGGATTTATTTACAAGTTACAGTTCTAAGTAAAAAAGAATTTTATTGTTGTCATTAATTTTAAATTAGTCTTCTGTCAGCCTGCTGGCTGCAGTCGTGTTACTAAGGAAATCAGGTTGAGACTCAACCAAAGTCTCACTAGTTTTCAAAAAGAGTTAATGACACTGGTTGGGGCATAAACGTAGAACAGACGAATATTCAGTCTGTGTCTCTGTTGCAGGTTGAAGAACGACATTTTGTAGTTGACGAAATAAATCTGAATTATTTTCCCTCCATTGTGTGATTGAAAGATTGAATGTCAGCGCCTGATGCGAGTCTTTCTATGTAACATTTCATATCTCGACTTGTCGATTAAGTTGATCACAAGAGATAACAGCATAATGCAATCTAGACAAAAATGAATAAAATTTAAACAGATACAACGTGGAAGCTAAATTGGGAATCAGATGGAAAAATGAAGTTTTAACGATTTTTTCTTTATCTTTCTGTTCAGTTTTCATATTCTCATTCTCCTATCATCGGCTCTGAATATTCACCTTTTATTATTATGCACTGATTTATTGGAGTTGCTGTCCTTATCTTGGTTGTTATAGTCAACTCCAACCTACTTCAGGGACCTGTCGGAATTTTGAAATTAACTATTTACGCTGTCAATCTTAGGGGATATAACTCGTATTAGTTATAAAATTGAACAACATGTAGCCGAGAAAAAAATTAATTCCCTGAGTAAATTTCTATTGCACATTCTAATATGATCCTAAGAAAAAAAATGATACGAATCATCAAATAGTCAACTTGAACTGAAAATTCTGATTTTCAAAATGGCGGAAAATCAAGGGTATCAAAAGGTTGTCATTATGGTAGAGTTTCCCAAATAAACATATACACCACTGAAAAGGAAAATTGTAGGCAACTGCTTTTCTGTTAAGAACTAGGTTTCTAAATGTGTCTGAAGTAGTTTTAGTTGTTGTGTCTTCAATTAAATGGATTCCATTAGAGATAAAGGTAATAGACAGGATCCAACGTAATCTCACTTAATTGAATCTGAGTTAATATTTTACAATATTTTGAAATATTACTATTTTGCAATATAAGGCAATAAAATGTCTCATAAGAAGATTGCCCTGAATATGTAATATCAACAGAAATGTTAAAATGGTCTTTTTTTGGTAAAACCAATTGCAATCAATCCAAGAGAAAACCAAAATAAAAAAGACAAAAAATAAGCACCAGAGAAATTCTTATGATAGGAATTATCCTTTTGTATTATATATTTTCTATCATTCGTCTTATTTTTTTTTAGTTCTTTCTTAATTACCGTATTTCTCGAGATATAACACAAACCAGTGTATAACACGCACCTTTAATTGGTCAAGAATTATTTAAAAAAAAAAAAAGCAATTATAACACTTGTGTCAAATTGCTTTTTTTATTTCTTATATTTGAAGAATCAAGATTTTTTTCTGAGGTTTGAACGCTGTCTTAGAATCTGGCAAAATTCTTTCGGCTTCCTTCATATTTCATTGATCGTTTCTCTTTCAGTCATCTTTTCTTTTTCTTTTTCTTCTGCACTTTCTCCTTCATTCTCTTCATTTGAAATTCTCTCGATTATTGACTCTTATTTTCGCTGCTTTCTTTTCTACGGACATTCTTTCCTTTTTTCCCTGTCGCTAGCATAATGGTTAGAGTCTGGGAGCGAGAAATCGACTAGACATTTTCGAATTCTCGTCGATATCGTTGCATTCAATTTCACACAAATACTCTTAGTATCGGTTAAATAGCGGCGATTTCTAGCCATGGTTGGCGACCAGTATAGGAGGAGGACAACTTT
Source organism: Acanthosepion esculentum (assembly GCA_964036315.1). NCBI lineage: Eukaryota > Metazoa > Mollusca > Cephalopoda > Sepiida > Sepiidae > Acanthosepion > Acanthosepion esculentum. The sequence continues at coordinate 4,408,401 of OZ038485.1, read as the reverse complement.
GAATATGGCCCTGATGGAGCACGAACTCTCACTAAGGTTAGTTCAGGGTAGTTGCAGTATAAACCCCATGGTTTGTGGGTGTCGAAGAAACACAAACGTACCTGAGAAGCAATACAAGAAGCCACACAGAAGATATGAAATCTGATTTGCCTCCAAATCGAATCAGCTTTGATCTTTGCATCCCTTCGACCTTCTTTCTTAAATATTTCCATCTTTTTTGTCATCCTCTTTCTCCTGATCTCTCTTCCTTGTCATCTCACTTCCTTTTTATACAGCTTTCTTTTCTCTCTTATCTTCCTTACTCTCTCTTTTTAAAAATCTTATTTACCTATTTAATTCTTCTCTTTTCGATTCTCATGCCTTCTTTATTTTGTATGTCGTCATTCTCATTCCTTTTTCCCGTCTTCATTTCTTTATTCCCATCTAAACCCAATCCATTAATTGCCCCTTCTTTTTCATTCACTGCAACCCCGCCTTTGCCTGATGCAAACCTGGTTGAAATATCCAATTGTTTCTCCTCTCTCCCTCAAGCAGATCAAATATTGATTCGTTGTCGTCTCTGTACTTGAAGCACTTCGTAGGATTTGTTCACCAACGATAAATAAACCACGCCTTTCTCTTTATCATCCAACTAACGACACAAAGATCAGATTTATTTTCGATGGTTCAGTGACTCGCTCAAGTCATTCGTGATACGGGAATTATCAGAAATTTCCAGAATTCAAGATTCAAATTTCAAGAATTTCCCAATTCTTGCGAAACTAAAACGGTAAAAATATAAAAGGGTTTGTTGTCTATACAAAAGTTTTCAAAAGATAAGCTATCTCTCTTTCGCAAAAAGGTAGTATTTTAACTCATTAACCACATGTCAGTTGCATCTAAAGCTATATAAATAGGGTGCGATGCGTAAATTGTCTCCATATATTTTTAATTTCGTGCATGCGCGTTGTTTGTTTTTTTATTTTATCGACTGCACAGTATAGTTGGGTCAGATGGGCACCGTCTATGTGAAAAGAGCACCATGACGTAATTCACTCCGCCGCTGGAAATTTAGAAACGGCATGCTGTACAGCTTGGCATTCGCGCCGGAATCTCCAATACAACCATTTCTGAGTGTTTGGGCGTCAATCTGAAGACAGTGCAGAGGATTCGGAAAGAGTTGGATGAGTTTAATGGTGATTTCAAAGTAATGCCAGTTCGGAAAACGCACTCTGATCATTCTGATAAGAAAAGAATTCTTGAATTTGTTGGTGATGGCTTCAGGCTCAACACGGAAGACTACATCAAGCGCCGCGAGGAGGTAGTGCTTCCCTGGGTCAAGAGAGTCGTTTCTGGAAGACCCTATATCTGGTAACAGGACTCCGCACCATGCTACACAAGCAGGAGAACCCAGTCATAGCTTTTAGACAATTTCTATGATCACATCACCTCTTACATCTGGCCACCCAACTCCCCAGACTGCGACCCCCTTTATTATTATATGCGAGGCTCAGTTGAGCGAGAGACCAACAAAATACCTTGTAACACCAAAGATGAATTGAAGGCAGGCATTATGGCAGCATTCATTAACTTAAACAAGGAAACCGTCCAGAAGAGTTGCCAGAGATCCCGATGTTGTGTGGAAGCCGTGGTTGAAGGAAATGTAGATTTTATTGAAAAAATTTACTCTTTAGTATTTCAAGATAATTTTGTGTCATTTTGGTAAATATATCTGTTAAAATGAAATATCAGTATTATTTTCATTTTTGCTTAATTTAGACGACAATTTATCCATCGAAACCTATATATGTATATATGATGAAAATGTGGAAAAGACAAAGCAAAATCCGAATATGTGAGTTTACTGTTTTTATTTTGTTTTTGTTTTTGTTATTCTGTCAACGTCAGACGTTTCGGTCAAATAGACCTTCTTCGGGACATGGTTAATGGAGACATATTTATATTAGATTTAAGTTTGATGGAGAGACGATATATACAGGACTGGTCAGAAACAGAAAAACTGAAATTCTAAAGTCAAGTAAAAAAACAAAAACAAAATAAAAACAGTAAACTCACATATTCGGATTTTGCTTTGTCTTTTCCACATTTTCATCATACCGTCGGATCTACATCCACACATTTGCTTACATATGTATATATGTGGGTGTGAGTGAGTGCGTTTGTATATGTAAATAAGAGAGTGAGCGAGAGAGAGAGATATGTTCTGAATATCGCTCGACGAATGAAACTGACATTTATCGTACAATGTCGATTTCTATATGCAAACTATCTATAAACATTATATCTTCCTCCATAAATACAGATGATTTCAAATAATATTCAGGTCAGTGATACATTGATTCATATTGAAATCGACCGACAAGTTTTGTTCATTTTTTATTACATTTTTACAATTTCTTTTATTAGTTTCGACATCCCTAAATCATCATCAGGAATATGAAATTTATCATTTACAATAGGAAAACGCTTTTATAAGCTTTATCCTGGATCTTTCTATAAATTATTAAAAAACATTTACCGAATCTGATGCCATGTGTAGGACGATATGCAAATATATGTAAGTGATACACATTTAAAAATATTTGTTCTTTAAGGGACGTAAAATTTGTTTAATACCCTCATACATTTTAGGATTTTAATGAAATGGAAGTAGACTTCATTATTTCTAATTGGAAGGGAAATCAGTAGCCACAGTTAAAGTTCTTCTTGAAGACCTCATGTTAAAGACTCTGCCTACAATGAACACAAAGGCTACAAAGTCATATCTAAGCAATTTCAAGTATCACTTCTAGGAGCTCAAAGAATGATCAAGTAATACGAAAATCTTTAGACATTGAGACAACTCAAAGGACAAGAAAGGAAATGCAAGTTATTAATTCGAGTGGCAAGAAAAGTCCTCAGAGATATCAAGAACAAGAATCCGAAATATTTTCGTTGTTTTGAATGACTTTGGTATCAAATTATCTCAAGAAACACTAGTGAACTATGCATAAGGCTAGCCTTCGTGGAAAACGATCAAATATATCAGAGATGTTTCAAGCTATTTACGTTAAAACTTGTTTAGTGTCTTTTGTCTTGACTAGGACTCAAGATTTTGTTAATCAATTCCTTGTGCCCCATAAGAGAAACTGAAGTCTTTGATTTTTTTTATCATTTCACCACAATTAAGGTGATAATGTCACTGGCTGGCTTTTCGATCCTCTTGTATATTTCGCTATGTTGCGATGTGCTACAAGACAGTCACCTGGAAAATGTCCTAAAACTTTAAATCTTTTGTCATCACTTTTGAGAGCATTGCTTTCGGGATGCTTTCCTCTGTGTGTGTGTGTCAGGTACTTTAATGAAAATGGTTCGTGAATCTTTGTCATTTGTTATATGCCCGACATTTTTCGGGCAGCATCGGTCGATCTGAAAAAGTGGCCAGACATATAATTAATGATGATATGGCTTTCCGTTATTATACAAATGAACACTCCATCACCATTATATGCACACAGACTGATATATATATATATATATATATATATATATATATATATATATATATATATATATATATATATATATTTATATATACATGTTTGTGTGTTTGTGTATGTATGTATGTATGTGTTCTCAGATCAACCTACATCCCAAGATGCGTATTTAATAGCCGTTGAAATATTTATTTTTGGAAGTGAGTCGGGTCGTAAACATTTCACTACACACACACACACACACACACACACACACACACACACACACACATAGAGGAACACAAACATTATTATAAAATATATCATATAATAGCTTAATAGCAGTAAAAGGGCAAATGCTCGATGTCTATAAGATAATAAGAAAATGATAGCTCTGCGCAGTAGGACATCAAGCTTCGTGCCAGAAGCAATCCTAAGGTGGGAAGATTAAAATTCTCACCTGAAACTTGCTTTTGATATGAATCTCGGAGTCTGGTACATAGAGATATAATTCTATTACACACACACACACACACACACACACATACACACACACATACATACACACACATACATACATACATACATACATATATATATATATATATATATATATATATATATATATATATATATATATATACAGTGCTGCGCAAAAGTAAGTAGGTCCCTAATATAATAATTAAAAAATTGTTTCGTTTTCCAGATAATCAACAAATGTTAATTAAACTATATATTCATTAGGAAAAAACCTTTATTAAACAAATTACACCTACTTTCAAAAATTTATATCAAGCTGGAATAAAAATATTTCTAAAAAATAAAAAATTAAGAAACACAAAAGTATGTGAACGTTTACATATATAAGTATATGTGTAATTTGGCAGCAATTTTTCTTTTAAACATGTTGTGTTGTATGTCAAAGACAACATAGTCCTGCATATTCTCTTTTGAATTTTCTCATATTTTCTAATGAGACTTTTTATTTGAAAATTATATTGAAATAAATATTGTCCGTAAGATCACCGAGTACTTTCGAACATCATTGTTCATTTTCAGGGTCAAAATTTTTAACAATGTCTTATATATCTGTAGAGTCAAAATTTTTGAAACATTTGCAAATTGTCTTGTAGCAGAATCATGTTGCTACATTTTATTTTTTTACAAACTAAATAAACGTTACAAAATCATTTTAATATCAAAAGACGCGATGATGTTATCACGTGCATGGCGAAGATTTTTAATCATATATATATATATATATATATATATATATATATATATATATATATATATGCTTTCGAAAGTGTGGGTATAGGAATGAAAAATGTATGTATATGTATATTTCACGCTTCTATGCAATTAAAAGACGATTGATTTTGCCCTTTAAAAAAATGATGTCGAAAACAAATTGAATAATATTAAATTTCCAAAATACATACACATAAACGAAGATCCGGATGGAGGGTGACCATCTCTATTGTAATGTCCATATAACCACTCTGATGATGGCTCACGTGAGCCGAAAGCTTTGATCAACGACCAAATATAATAAAGAAATAGTCAAATGTTGGACAGTTTTTGTCTTGAAACTAAAGCCATTATACGACGATTGGAAAGTCTCATGATAAAACATAGGACATTCGTTGTGTGTTATATTTAACAATATATGTTTGAATAATTATCTGCTTCCCCTATACACTATATCTATCTATCTATCTATCTATCTATCTATCTATCTATCTATCTATCTATCTATCTATCTAGAGATAGATAGATAGGTAGATATGCTTATGTGCGCGTGTTTGCGAGTTCTTACTGCGTAGCATCGCTAACAGTATGCATGTATTTACTCCTATACAAAATCGTGTCAAACGTGTTTAGTTTCAGTTAGCCGTCAAGCGACATTGACTACTGCTATTCATATAGTCATGAATACTACACTCGAGTTATGATTAACGCAGCAATTAGTTTTACAATTTTCGTCTCAAAAAGATTGCCGGCTATTTTAAACTGAAAATCGTGTGAAAGCAAAGAAACATTTTGATCACACTAACTAACCCTAACCCTAACACTAACAACGCATTTTTAGAATAAGGCCTGAAAAGATAGATGTTTCCTACCCCATGACAACGCGAGGCCGCATTGCTGTTTTGAAACTGCCTGAAATTCAATAATAACCCCACCAATTTGAGACCATTAGATTTCTGGATTTTCCAAAAATCGCTATAGGTGTTGAAAGGTCAATAGTTTTCTCCCAATGCCGAAGTTGAAGTTGCTGTGTTTAATTGGATCAGATATAAAATAGAAATTTTGCTTTTGGACGGAATGAAATAGTGAATTGAACGATTATGAAAATATGTAGCAATAAATGGTGACTACGTTGAAAAATATAATTTCGAAGAGAAATAAAATGACTTCATTTTGATACCAATTTCATTTAAGACTTTGTTTATAGAATTATAGACCTTACCTATTAACTTTCGTAATTCTGATTTCATCATTCTGATAACATTTTTTTAAAAAAGACTTAACTGTTTCTTAGGACTGTATAGCTTATTTACATACACTTCTTGTTCAAAATGTCTGTTAGCCAGACGATGTTTGGTAGTGCCTCTGGAGGAATTTGGAACTCTCTTATTTTTAAGTCTGCATACGGCGCAAGTTACCTCACCTACGATTTAAAAAAAAGGGTTCCTTGTATGACCCACTACATGAGTTTGAGTTAATCGATAAGAGTTCTCTGGCCCCGGACTTTACCTTTGTGCAATGTAATTTAAACATTTTTACTTAGTTTTACTCCTTGTATTCTGTGTAGCTTCTGGTCGTGTAATTTACTTGTGATTTCGTTAGAGGTACGTCGTGTCTGAAGGAATAATTAACGAAGCAGTAGTCACGATTATTAGAGTTTTCGATTTTTAATTCACCGTGTGAATTATGAGAAGATAAATAATTCTTTTGATAATTGCTGTCCTTCACAAAAAATATATTCCCAGATTAAATAACTAAATTATTACCACCCTTAATGTCTATTGACACCTGAAGAATGTATCTACTTTGTATCATCCATAAACAGATTATCTACATTACCATCCGGAAATAACATTATAATAATTTTCACGTTTCGTTGCTTCTTGGTTGTGTGTATTATTGGGAATTTGTGATTTTATATTCAGTAAATATGTGTTTGTACTCTAACAGGCTGTTCATATAAGATCCAGAGAAGACACTCGTGATCTGGTTTGATTAAACAATGAATAAAAAAAAAGGACTAACCATGTTAATTTGATCATCGTATAACAATGAAATGATATGATTACACAAATAAGCGTAGGGAAATGATTGCAGATAGAGTTTTTGGTTGACTCATATATACTCGAATACACCGATTAAGAGGCATCCACTTTAACGAGAATCTTATATATAACTTATTTATCACGTCTCAGGCCTACAAATAGAAATCTCCTGGAAGTACACTGCAATTTTGCTGAATTTGTGACATTCCACAGAAAGACAAAAATTATCTTCCATATTTCTGCATAATTCGGAAATATTTTGGTTCTGCTCGCCTGATTTGGTAGAACATACTGTGCCTTCTTAATTTGCTATAAAGTTTTCTTTTACAATTTTTCTAGAGTAGAAAAGAGTTGACCAAATTTTCAGAGTTCAGCAATAAACACTAGATTCTAAATTAGACAAAGTCGTTTACATGCTATTTATATCGGCTTTATTAAACCTCGTGGAATAGTTATCGTTATTTTTGTTAGTATATAAATTGATTACAACGTTTTAATGTCGCTATTTGGAGAAGTATCGATATACGTAGGTGTGTGAATCAAGAAATCTGTATTATGTTGCAACTGTTATTAACTGTGATTTAATCTGAAATTTTCGATGTATAATCCGATCTACATGATCACTGGATATGCAGTGTACATTAACAAAGAAGGATATTATGTTTAATATTTGTTGTGCAAAATAAATGCTTTCATCATTAATGTATGGAATACCTACGCAGTTTATCTACGTATATATGTACATATATAACCCTAAACACTATCACGGGTTAACCCTAAGCCTTGTAAGTGAAATTGAGTAGACGGAACCTTTCGAAACCGTCGATGGTTGTGCTAGCACGATGATACAAGTCATCGTGGCCGAGCTACTCACCTAATTCAAGACAGTGATCACGCTAGATAATGCGTTATTTTCGATAAACCGTAACCAAGGTCCGCTCTGCATAATAACTGTATAGATGTGGGCTCTTTAGGTTGAGCGGGGCGTCTCCAATAGGAATTTGATAGTCGTCCTGGTGGACAGGTGTGTTCAGGAATGACTAGCCAGCCATTATATATACAGCGTACGATGGGTAAATTGTTGTCTAAATGATGCAAGAATGAAATAACACTGGCATCTCATTTTAACAGATATATTTACCAAAATTACACAACAATATCTTGAAATACTAAAGAGTAAATTTATTCAATAAAATCGCCATTGGCTTCAACCACGGTTTCCAGATGACTTCGGAATCTCCTGTAACTCTTCTGGACGGTCTCCTTGTTTGTTGGTGAATCTTTGCCTTCAGTTCATCTTTGGTGTTACAATGAGTTTTGTTGGCCTCTCGTTCAAATGTGCCCTACACATAATAATAAAAAGGGTTGCAGTCTGGGAAGTTAGATGGCCAGATGTAAAGGGTGATGTTGTTACAAAAATTGTCTAACAGTCATGACTGGGTACTCTTTCTTGTGTGGCATGGTGCAGAGTCCTAGGGTCTTCCAGTACCCACCCTCTTGAACCAGGGCAGTACTACCTCTGCCAGGCACTTGATGTAGGCCTCCGTGTTGAGTCTGAAGCCTTGTGGGAAGATGAATGGAGATATAACGTCGCCATCACTAGTGATCACACTAAACACCTTCGAAATCACCATTAGACTCATCCAACTCTTTCCGAATCATCTGCACTGTCCTCGGATTGACACCCAAACACTTTGAAATGTTTGTATTGGAGCTTTCGGCGCGAATGCAAAGCAGTACCATATACCGTTTCCAAATTTCCAGCGGAGTAAATTGCGACATGGTGTCCTTTTACTGAAATTAAAAATATAAAATAGCAGCAATGTTCTCATCACCTCCTGTATATTATTTATACCTGTGTATTGACATGTCTGCTATAATTATGTGTAAGAAAATCTGGGTGAGAATGTAATGGAAATGGAAATATATAAGAAGTCGAAAATGTTTTGTTCTGATGGCACCGAATTATCGGTGAAACATGTCAAAGTGCAATCTTACGGTTAAGCATATTTTAAAAAAATACAACGGCCAAAATAAGTCTTTTGTAAAATAAGTAGTTAGAATTGTTTGTAATATTCGGAATACTTTCGATCATTGTTGGTCATTGAAAGTAGCGAAATTTCCAGATAACCAATGTTGCGTCCTTGCTGCCAACAATCCAGAGTTTATCCTGAAGACTAGCAAGTTTTGCGCCTAGCATAACTCCATATAATAACAGAATGTCGCATGTAAATGGGAAGGTCCTATATGCCATCAAATGCAATAGATTCACATGGTAAGTATGAAAACAAACATTTCTTTTATCTACATTGGATACAGTTCAGAATTTGATGTACGCAAGTGTCAACTCCAATGATTTACTGAGTCACTCTCAAGATATTTCCACTACAAATAAAGAAAAAAGAATAATGGAAAATAGGGAGATAAAAAGAAATTATTCGCTCGAAAGACGAAGATGAATTTCGCTTGATGAAAATCATTACTTGCTTTGCTTTAAGCTAAAACTGATTTATTCAGTGACAGCCACACAATGAAAAACATTCTGCGATGACAATTACTCAATATGTAATAACGAAACTTATTTTTTCTCTCTCTCTAGTTTTTAAGCTCGCAAATTTGAGACTTATATAGCCCAGTTAATGTAACTGCCGATTGTTTTTTTCGGCTATGAACATATTTGCGATATATAGACAATAAGATAGATAGATAGATGTGAACATACTGATATATATATATATATATATATATATATATATATATATATATATATATATATATATATATATATATAATAAAGGAACTGAACAATATGAGGTGTATAAAAATATTCTAATATTTTTCAATCAAAACATCCGTTTTCTTTCAATATATTCAGCCTCTCGTTTTGAAAATCGATAACGCTGGCAGTCTTTGTCATACACCTAATCGAAGAATCGATAAAAAATCATGAACAGCCAATATATATATATATCGTACATATATATATATATATATATATATATATATATATATATATATATATATATATGCAGAAATATAGTCTTAAAGTGTGCTATATTTATGGGGTAAAGTGCTCAATATCAGAGATAGAGCGTGTGTAAATATAAAAGTGGACATGGAAGTCAGCACTTAGAGGCGACAGTCTGTTTCATGCTAGTGCAATCGTCAGGCGACTAGTGCTGTTATTTTTCTCGGCTATTTATATAAGGGTCAGTGGTGCATTATGGGTAGTCTATTTTGGCGGTTACTTTTACCGGAAGTGGCTTATTTGTTTATTTATTTATGTCAAATTGTTTTGCTTGTTTTTTGTTTGTTTTTTTATTTTTATTTTTATTTTTTATCTTATATATTTATTTATTTATTCTTTTATTTTGATCGGTGTTTTTGGTTAACGTAGTAAAAATTTGTTTATATAGCTTATTGTTGGTAGTCTATAATGGCCGTCATTACCGGAAATCGCTTGTTCGCTTATTTATTTGGGTCAAATTGTTTTGCTTGTTTTTATTTATTTTCATTTTTATTTTTTATCTTATATATTTGTTTATTTGTCATTGATTAAATCTGTTTGTTGAATTTGTGGTTTTTTCTGACTATTATTTAGGTGGGAACAGTTTTAATTTATCTATTTAGGTTGGTTATCTTTATTTGTTTTTGTTTTGTTTTGTTTTTTAACCGGCTAGTTTATCGTAATCGGTTGTTAGTTTATTTATATATTTGGATGTATTTAGATTGATTTATTATACTTGTTGTTATTTATTTGTTACACTATATCTTTTTGGCTTTCGGAAACTGCAACAAACAAAAGACTGATAAAACTAGAAAAGCAATAATTAAAATTTTCAAAAATAACGGATTCGAGATAGATATAAAAACTAACCTAAACGAAGTAGATTTTCTAGATGTCACCTTCAACCTAAGAAAAGGCACACACAAACCATACAGAAAACCGAATGATAAACCACAGTACATACATATATACTCCAACCACCCGCCTTCTATAATCAAACAGATACCTAAATCGATTAACCGCAGGCTTTCCGACAATTCTTCCGATGAATCTATATTTAACAAGGCCAAGAAAGACTACGAAACAGCCCTAAAAGATAGCGGATTCCCAGCAACACTCACATACTCACCACAGAACACAAAAAAGACCAACAGAAAAAGAAATATCATATGGTTCAACCCACCGTACAGCAAAAACGTAAAAACAAACATAGGAAAAATATTCTTCAAGCTTTTACACAAACACTTCCCGGAATCAAGCACCCTACACAAAATATTCAACAAAAACACAGTAAAAATCAGCTACAGTTGCACCGAGAACATGGCACAAATAATAAAAAAGCACAACAGAAAAATTATTAACAAACCACACGAACAAATTAAACCCACGTGCAACTGCAGAATAAAAAACGAATGTCCCTTAAACGGTAATTGTTTACAAAACAACGTAATCTACCAAGCCACGACAAAATCAGCAGATAATGAAGAAAAAGTATATATAGGAGTAACCGAAGGACCATGGAAACAAAGAAATTATGTACACAAAATGTCTTTCACAAATAGTAAATATGCGAACAGCACAATGCTTTCTAAGTATATCTGGGAAATAAAAAACAAAACACACACCACACCAAAAATATCTTGGAAAATAAGGAAAAAATCATCAGCCTACAACAACCTATCAAAAACCTGCAAACTTTGCTTGGAGGAAAAAATAGCTATCATTACCTTCCCAGATGAAAATAAATTATTAAATAAAAGATCCGAGCTAATCTCAAAATGTAGACATGAAAACAAATTTTTACTACGTAACTTAAAATAGAAAAATAAATAAATATATAAACAAACAACAATAAAATAAGCAAAATAAATTACTCCAAACAAATCATAAAACCACAACTGTTAGAATATACGAAACAAAATCAAAACAAAAGAACGGACGAAAGTTATAACTGTTATACAAATAAAAATAATAATAATAAAAAAAAAAAACAAACAAACAAAAAAACCATTAATAAAAGATAATATACTACGTTACTTAAAAACCGAAAGCCAAAAAGATATAGTGTAACAAATAAATAACAACAAGTATAATAAATCGATCTAAATACATCCAAATATATAAATAAACTAACAACCGATTACGATAAACTAGCCGGTTAAAAAACAAAACAAAACAAAAACAAATAAAGATAACCAACCTAAATAGATAAATTAAAACTGTTCCCACCTAAATAATAGTCAGAAAAAACCACAAATTCAACAAACAGATTTAATCAATGACAAATAAACAAATATATAAGATAAAAAATAAAAATGAAAATAAATAAAAACAAGCAAAACAATTTGACCCAAATAAATAAGCGAACAAGCGATTTCCGGTAATGACGGCCATTATAGACTACCAACAATAAGCTATATAAACAAATTTTTACTACGTTAACCAAAAACACCGATCAAAATAAAAGAATAAATAAATAAATATATAAGATAAAAAATAAAAATAAAAATAAAAAAACAAACAAAAAACAAGCAAAACAATTTGACATAAATAAATAAACAAATAAGCCACTTCCGGTAAAAGTAACCGCCAAAATAGACTACCCATAATGCACCACTGACCCTTATATAAATAGCCGAGAAAAATAACAGCACTAGTCGCCTGACGATTGCACTAGCATGAAACAGACTGTCGCCTCTAAGTGCTGACTTCCATGTCCACTTTTATATTTATATATATATATATATATATTTACGATCAATTTGAGAGCTAGAGAGACAGACAGGCAGATATGAATAGCTAGATACATATAAATACAGACTAAGATATATAAATAAACTAGCTTAAAAGCGGCACTGTCGGAATGTTTTTAATTAACTCACGGAGACAGCCTGATTCCCAAATAGTATAATATGTTAGGCTACGGACTCTAGGAGTAAAGCTGAAAAAGTGTGACACTGGCATTCGCATTTATTTATATAGAAGGAGGAAATGAGCTAATGAGAGTTGTGCCCCTTTAATTGAAAATGCGTGATACACTGACATTGGCTCTTATTACATAGATAGAAAGATATTTAATATATTAAAACAAGTTCAAGTGACTTATCTGGTTAGAATGAGTTTCACTTAGAAACGATCATCAGGTCCAGATGCTTGATAAATCTATTGAACTTATTGCCAGATCCCATATTTATACTGTTTTTGAGCGAACGAACGCTAAGTCTAACTTGCAAATTTGGAATTCTTAACACGTTAAGTAATATGACCCAGTTAATTTTTTCTGCACACACCCAGAGGCACACACACACACGTACACACATACACACACATATGTGGTCTGACTATTGCGTTTAGCATGAAACATGCTTGATTAATTATAGATTCAGAAATATAGTAAGACTATAAATATGTGAACTGATAATAAGATGATTTATCAAACATCTTACCGTAATTAGCATTTTGATGCGAAACCTTTGAGTCGGCTAGTCAGATGAGTCACTTGGGATTCATTGGCGATGGTTCAAAGTAATGCTTTGTCCATCATTGCGGCTGGCAGAAGATAGAAAAAAATTGTTTATAGTTACTTTGTTCTGGAATTATCATTAATGGTCAACTGAACTTGCTTTGTTAACAATTGTTTATGAGAATTACCTGGATTTTTTTTTGTTTTGTTTTCAAATAAAAATGAATTTCCGTTTTTTTAAAAAAAAATTATGACATATTATAGTTTTAGTTATCTATTGAGTGCTTTTTGGCAGAAGTTCTGCTCGTCTGGGAAAAACACGTAAAACTCTCTTAATTTTTATCTATTTTCTGAGTCGTATTATTATTATTATAATAAATAGAACGATATGAAAACAATGAAATTGATAAATAAATAGACCAATACCGAGATTGTGATAAATAACTTAAATTCGAAGTATAGCGAGTTAGCAGGGGAAATAAATGAGCACACATATATGAAAAAAATATGCAGCCATTTAATATTAACGGAAATAGCCTACCTAGGGTAATAGCGCTTTTGGTCGTTTTAAAGTAGTCTCTTTGGAACCTAGCACACTATTTAAAAAAAACTCTTTCAGGGTCACCATTAGTTGTCACGTTCTCTTGGATCTCGTCCATGCATTTCTGCGGCCATCTTAGCCTTGAGGAAAGTTGCAGGCAGAGAAATTAGAACTGTGGAGTGTTATGGAAGTAACTGACTGATCTTAGTGTGACGATGCTTTCTTTATTTATATTAAAACCTACACCAAACCTGAAAATGAACAGACACGTTGTCATTTACACAAGTTGCATGAATATCATCTCACTACATTCTAAATAACTCTAGAGGAGAGTGTCTGTTCATAGACTCTCAGCAAGCAATTCTATGATTAGTTGCCGAGTTACATCAAAGGCGTACAACCGGATCTTGATATAGGAAGAATGGCTGGACACTTTCCAGGCAGTTTTCCTAAACAGGCTCAGATAGGTGAATAGACAGAACGAAAAATAAACAGAATGCAATTCAGAACGAGACATCAAGAGAGGGAGGAAGAGGCAAATAGACAGAGGTAGGCTGGAGAATAAGAACTATACTTAGAAAGTATTCAATAAATAAAAATAAACATACTTTATGTCTTCTTCTAATGGTAGAAAATTAGAAAAAGATAGAAAAAACATATTATTGTTGATGTGGGCAACTTATTTGATTTATACACGCGTCTGATTCCACCCATTTCCAAATGTCACATCCATTAAAGATAACATGCGAAATGGAAAAAAAGAAACGTAATTACAAGACGAAAAATGAGCATCGGTAAAAAGCAGAGACAGTTGTTCACATAACAATTTCATTTCAGACAGACTAATGTTCGTTATATAAAAAAATAATTAAGATTATTCGCGACACCGAAGCTAGTCAGTCAATGTAGTTCGATTGTTAGCAACTTGGAACATTACTCAAAAGGTCTCCAGTTCAATTTCGGAATTTTGATTCTTTTCTTTCGATGACTGACCATCAATTTATTCCACATAAAATTGTTTTTTGTGTTCGTAAAATGATGTGCAACCCTGAAACACGTTCTCGGACTAGAACAACAATTTAAAAATCTAAGCTCCAATGTGTATTTATATCTGCCTATATTTCTGGGATGAGGTATTATGTACATTATTTACATTATTCGGACTATCGTCTTCATCTTTGTCGCCATATTTATTAAAACGTTTCGGCCGTTGTACGCCCAGGCCTTCTTCAGGTGGTTGGAATGACGAACTGAACCCTTTATTTCTCTCACTGGGGTAGACTGTTCTAGTTCCACGTTCCATGTTTAATGGATGTCAGTTATCAGTTATCTCCTGTTAATTTTTCCCTCTGAAAGTTCTCCACTGCCTTAAGCGGATATTGAACTCACACTCTTTGGGTCCTGTCACTGGATCTAACCAACACCTTTATCCACTGTGCCATGTGTCCTTGACATTCCAACCACCTGAAGAAGGCCGGAGCGTACACCGTCGAAACGTTGTAATAAATATGGCGACAAAGATGAGGACAATAGTCCGAATAATGTAAATAATGTGTATTTATAATATGTAATAAGGTATTTACAAGAAAGAAAAGAAAATAATATTAGTAATACCCGCCCCACCACAATCCTTAATTGTGTCAGAAACATCAGAGTTAAAATAATGTGGGTTAAATAATGGAAACCCTCCTTCGTCGAAAATTGCACCCGAAATACGAAAGGCATCCAGCATTCAACAAAGAACAGACATTTAATGAGGGAGAGGAGGTGGGGATTAAACTAAAGAATGTGGGGTGGAAATAAAATGGGCCAATGAGCTTACGTCCCTTAGCTAAGTAAACTTTGAAAGAAGAAACAAGAGACAAAAAACAACCTTAAGCTAATCAAAGTTTGGACTGGGTTGCCAATGTTCAATCCAGTTAGAACAATATCCTAATGTCTAACCGATATCAAAGTGTGATTCTGAATCGATCCCTCTGATTCGACAGACACGCGCAAGACTCACCCACATTTTGCCAAATTCTAATGAGAGGAGCCGTCGCCTTTCCGTCCTAATATTGACTTTAAGCTGATGCCTAAATAAAGATCAGTTAGGAAGAGATGAAATTCTCGTCCCGTAGAATTCCTCCTAACGTGACTGATATCAAGACTCTCATAACACCTAGCAAGCAAAATAACGTGTTTTTTAGCCTTCGTCAACGACGATACCACATTGCTACAGACAGAACTGGTCTCAAGGACGAAAAACTTTCCGCGCAGCATACGAATTATGATATTGTCAATAAACCTGTACATCCGGACTACGAGTCTGCAGTGAAAGAAGGCGTAATCCAGGGTCTCCACTATCCCACCGCAGCGAATGCAGTTTGGTGGTTTTTTCAAACAGTCTTTTGCCGACTCAGAGTGCTCTTCGGATCAGCAGCCAGGTGAGGCATTTCAACCCGGGCGCCCAAGGCCATATGGAGCGAGCTTCCTGCTTCGTAAGACCTAGCTCGCCTATCAAATCATACTGAACGGACCTCTTCACTAACACGTGATGTAATGCTTTACGGGTCAACGCCTGGACGTCGGAGAGGCCATCCACCGATCGTAAGAGGTACTTGAGACCAATCCGACATTCACGGTAGAAGGAGCACTCTCCTCGGGGTAAACGGAGCCCTCCTCCTCGCACGAGTGCACACTTCTCAAGGATAGGAAGTTCTTATAGTCGTCTATCTTCCAGAACTCACCCTCACCACCCGATTGCTGACACATTCGATCTAAGAACGCGATGCGAAGCGTATGTTGACAAATCTCAACCTTAGGCATACCCAGACCGCCTTCAGAAAGGGGGAGGAAACAGATCTCACGAACTACCTTGGGGACCTTGCCTCTTCACAAGAAAGAGAACAGGGGCCTTACTAATGTTAGTATGGCACACGGAAGTAGAAGTACGGAGAGTCGGCCAAGGAGAATCAGGCAGATTCCTCCCTTCCTTTTAAGGAAAGTTTCCTCCGGGACCACATACGAACTGCAACCTCGGCCATCTTCCGTACCTCCGACCAATTCATTTCCGAGAGGAGATCGGAACAGAACCAGACACCAAGTATCTTGACCGGCCCATCCGTGCAGAGGAGGAAAGGTCCGGGAAGAGAAACTCTTTTCCACGCACCCAACCGCAACCCAACAAACTTATCATGGTTTATCTTTGCACCTATCATCGTCTCCTACCCTCTGATATCTTTGCCGACTTCGTCAATCCCAGCTCTGTTCGAGACAAGAACCGGCTCGTCAACGTAGGCGAAGTACCTGGGCGAGGTGGTAGCACCAGCTATTGAAATTCTGCGTAGGACCGAATTCACCTTAAACTTGCGAAGGAAAGACCAACGCAAGAAGGTACAGTAAAGGCGAAAGCGGGTAACCTATACGAATGGAGCGAAGCATTACGAATGGCTCCACTCGAACACTTCCACCAGTGTATCGGGAGATGCACACAAAAGCCATATTTAGGTGGGAAAGTACGGCCCGAAACTGGCGATGAAAAGGACAGCCTCCAGAAATCGATGGTTAACCCTTCATCGAATTCATGGACTGATCTAAATTGAACAGTGCGGCTTCATTGTCGACTTGCTCGATGATCAAGCGCACCAAATAAAGGTCATGAATAGTCCCGCCCTTCAAAGTACAAGTCTTTAACATCGTCAAAGTCACCTATCCCATACCCACCGTTTTTGTCATTGCGTAGCAACTTGATCACACTCCTGATAAATCCTTGAGGTATAGACCCTTGCTTCATCCAGAAATCAGTCCCAGCAAAGGAACAAGAACGAGTGACTGCTTCATGTAGAATTCGTAAGGAAGACATTCTAATCCTGAAGTTTTGTCCTGGTCAGCCAGCTTCAGCGCTTTCCAGATATCCAGCTCTGTGATGGGAACCTTGCACCCAGCCACTTCAGCTTGCTCGAGGCGGGGAAAGTCGGCCAAATAGGCGACGAACTGAGAAGTGCTCAAACTGGACCCTTGGTGAAGAGATCCTGAAAGTAATCACGGAAAACCTCACATATGCCCACGTTTGTTGTCACGGTCCGCCTATCCGGTAATGTGACGCACACGATATGTCTAATGGATGCATTTCTAACTTCCTCTGCACGCAATTCCGCGACCATATTCGTCGCTTTGAGAGACATTCTTTTTAAAATAGCCCGAACTATCAGTTCGTGATACTCAAGGCGGCCCATTCTGCTTTAGTTACGGCTACTTCCCAATTATCACGGGATATGATGACTCGATCAACTTTTTCCTCACATGCTGTTTGCGTTGCTAATATCACTAGATTGAGTTGACGACAATAATCACCGGTAAACGACCTAATTTTGGATTTTAATTTATCCACCACATATTAAAGAAAATGTACAGCTCCCTCAGTGCTTAGATGGTTCTCTTTTATAATGTTTATGTTGTAACCGGCGCATCCGGTTGGATGTAGTGATCTCTTTTTAGGGGTCCCGTTTTTATAATGAGACCGCCTGATCTACTCAACATTTATAATGTTCCTTTTGTATTTGAGATTGATTTGAAGCTTCTGATTTGTTACTGAATATATAATGCCGAGAAAAAATGTTGCGCTATTCTAAAGCTAATTGTGATTTCACAAAATACTCCTTTTTCTTTCCTAACTTCTCACATTAGCATATTTTTGATAACGTGAAGATTTTTGCAATTTTAGAAAATGACATTCGTTCTTTAGATTTCAAATACGGTTACTTTATAACTTCATTATACAAATATTTCAAAGTAAATTCAGCTTGAAATTTTTGCATTGTAAATTAAACTATTGAATTGAAGCGTTTGGCTTATTTATTATTTATTTGCCCGAGACGCAGAGATGAAAAAAATAGTTAAATAATCTTTTTTGCTCTCCTCTGCCAGCCACAATGATGGAAAAAGTGAGACACACTGCAAGAGCCACTCCGTTTCGTGAGGCTCATCCCTCAATCGAGATGCAATCGCGCCAATACTCCGATGGAACGCCATCGAACAAGGCTTAATAACCCCAGAAGTCTCCACTGCCACAGGAGTAAAAAAAACATTTTCAGCAAGAGAAGAATATCTAACTATTTTTTTTATCTCTGCGTCCCGGGAGGCGGACCCCGGCTCAACCGCGGTCCTGATCAAATTACCGGCCGAAAATCTATCCGCACAGGTCGCATCCCAAATAAACGACTTCCACATTTTAAAAGGGAAAATGGTAATGCCATCCGGTCGCTTTGGGAAGGGAACCCAGTTGCATCCAGACCTCTTCTGATGATGTCGTTTATTGTTGTATGCCGTGGAAAGCGGCCGGCACTATGACGACAGGAGAGAGGATGCAAACCAAACTGATCAATGGAAGCTCCACATCTATATCTGTGACGCTCACATAATTTGAGATCAAGACGGACCGTGACTCCGACCCGAGTCCACTCATCATCTAAAAGGGTACCAGTAGATGAAGAGGGCACTGCGTTGAGCCAGGCGCCACTACTCGGTTGTGAAGCAGATAGTAGACAGGCGAGGCGATGCTGATCCAGAGAGAGCCTCAAATTAGTAAAATTGACCTCGCGTTTTATTTTATCCCAGCTTTTTTGTTTTGATGTGTCTAGTGGGATAGAAAGTAATTCTTGGACCCAGACGCTGCAAGCTTGTTCGAAAGAACTACCCGAGAAACACTGAGACGATTCACCGAGTATCTCATCAATTAATTTCACGACTTGACGAAAGTGAAGAAAGATATGCTGGAAGGGCTAAATATACAGCTGATCGAAAGCCCAGGGCTCCGAAAGTCAAAGGGAGCTTTGCCTGCCTCCAGCCTGTATCGTCGAAATTAACGTTGCAAATTAGTTCCGCGCATTTCTTAACTGTGATATCTATCTCATTTAAGAAATCCTGTTCGATGTAGCAAGGGGCACTTCGGAGAGTGTAGAGGAAACTCGGTAGCGAAAAACTGTTCTTCAAGAGGAAGAGGGCAGGGTGTGCATCAATTAATTGCAATTTCTCAGTCATTCTTGTTAGAATGACATGCTTAGTATCCAAACACTCTCGAATGGCCATTGGAAAGACTGGAGAACCAAAAATGTGTGATTCCACCTTAGGTGTTATTTTTATATCCTCAAGGATGAGTCTGATATCCCGGATAGCACTCTCTAAATCATCTGCACTATAATTCAAGTTTATTATCTCTGACTTGGACGAGTTAATCTCAAGTCCAAGCAGAGATAAAGCAGGAATAACTCGTCGGAGGTCAGCAGCTACGGCCTCGATGGATCCTCCCAACGTTGCATCGTCAAGATACCATATATTGAAAGGAGAAGCGATGGAACAAGCTACCCCGTCAATAGCCATCGCAAATAGTAGCGGACCAAGTGGATCACCTTGCTGGTTTCTGGTAGAAGAAGAGATTGTTATGGTCCAGGTTAGGACCATGGAAGAACAACACGAACACAAGAGTAGAAATAATGAAGATATATTACACGGAATAATAATACAAGATGTGGAAGGTGTTAGTATGACTGTCAGTCTGGTTTGGAGTGAACTACTATCGGCTCGACGCGATTCGTCCCTCTCTCTTGAGAGGCGTAGTATACATAGTGTTAGGAAGAGTTCATTCTGTAGTTATAGGTAAGGACCCATAACAGAGATAATATTATTGGAGGCGATCAACATACTTGGATGACTATACGAAAGATGAGTCAGTTTAAATATGGAAGGAGTCCGTTGATGGAAAACTTCCAGGGTATGATCCTTTCTGATGCTATTGAAAGCGTTTTTCATACCCAATTTTAATAAGATACGGGGGGATACATGTGATGTATTCTCGAAAAATGATCTTGTGGCATGGACCGCGGCTTCACATCCGCCCTGTATGCCTACGCCGAGCTGGACAGGTCGCAATTCATGTCCTATCTCTACTTCACAACAACTATACAAGCAATTTTTTGCCGCGAGATGACAAAAAATGTTACCAATAGCGATAGTGCGGATACCTCCGTCTTTTTTTTTTAAAGCCGTTAATTTGGCTGAGAATATTAAGTCGCGAGCATGTTGGAGTATCTCAGCTCGGAGAAGGGTATTAATAAGAGCTGTTATAGATGTTTTCAAATGTTCACCAGCTTCGGCAGTGTGGGCGGAAATTAAGTCCTTGATGTGACCAGGTAATTTAATTTAATGGAAATTTAAAATAAAAAAGAGGTAAAAAGAATAATTCTACAAAGTTTCAAACAATTTAAGCCATTAATTGGAGCTCTATGGAATTTTAGTTACTGGACACAACGCCCCTCCCACCTTTTACAGCCCCAAAATAACTTGCCTGAGATCGGGTTAAAAGAATAAAATTGGCCAATGACTACAGAAAATTTCAGTGGCTCTGTGATTATGACGACCTCCCTAAAGAATGATGCAGCCGGATAATTAAATTTAAAATTTGAAAGAAATTCCTAATAAGAACAATTGATACAGTTCAGAAGACTACTGAAATTTTCCAGAACCCAACAGAGCTTCTCAATTCTTTTAAAGCTGCCTGCTCACTTCTATGTCGGGTGTTTGGATCAAGTGTAGCATTCAATTGGTAAGTTTATGTATCTGAAAGTTGAAGTAATATACATTAGGAATAGAAAAAACACTAGTATATATATAATTGTAAATGTTCCTCTGATTTCTGTTAGGTATTTTCCTAGTTACATTGAGATTCGCATTGTGGACTGTCAATCTTTTGCGTTGAAGCAGTATATCTGAAAACGGTGTTTTAAAACTTACTTTTACCCTTAGCTGCAGTTAATACTGCAAAAATTCTTAAAATGTTCCAACTTCTGCACATTCGGGCGTAAAAGTGAGATAATAAAGAATTATAAGAGCAGCCATTGATAATTTTAAGTGTCATTCTTGTTTTTTCTATTACTTTTGGCGCCAAACTGACAGTGCATCATCTGTCCACATTCCTGTCAGTTTTACGACCGTTATACACAATTTCAAAAGCGAATAGAAAGCAAAACGAAAAAATGTAAGAAAAAAACAAAACAAAAAAACAAACAATGACAAGCACGTTTTCTTGCCTCTTCAGCGAGCGGCCATCTTAAAACTAAAGTGTTATTTTCTGCCTCTTCAGCAAGCGGCCATTTTGAAACTGAAGTTGTGCTTCTGGCGAAACTCGAGAAAGTTTTCCTTCTTTTGCCTTTGTAAAAATGCCAACATGCACACGGGCATGCACAAGCACATACAATTCTGATTGTTTATAAACATTCGGTTTCAATAAAAGAAATTACTAAAATTAAATCTGGGTCTGGTGGACGAGAGACAACCATAAAATAGGCAGAAACCTATACAAATTTCAAATGTTTTCGTTGCGAAAAGACAAGTACAGTTATTGTTTTATTCGCATGTCGGCCAGCTCTTACTGTTTCATTGTATATGACGTAAATCATATGAATAAATGAAATACTGGAATACCGTATATACTTGTGTATAAGTCGACCATGTATAGTGTGACATTTGAATTTTTGTATGAATTTTAACCCCACCCCAAATACCTGTGTATTGTACAACCGGTCATGAAAAATGCATGATGTTTAACCTCTTCAAAAAATTACCTGTGTATAGTACGACCGTCTATTTGTTTGCGTAAAAAAATGTGCTCATAAATCTCACATTATACCCGAGTATATACGGTGTTTGTTTAATCTTTTCAACCCGTGATTGTAAGAAAAACTAATTTTTTAAAATATTTCCGATATCATTACTTTCATTAAGTACGTATTTTTTCCTGTAAACCTACGATTATTGGTGATTGTTAAAGTTGAGTCACAATCAACTAAATCAGTACACTAAACTCTATTAAAAATTGTAATTAAAATTTCTGATACTTTACTACAAAAATCTGGACACCATAAATCAGTTGTTCTAATTTTCTAACCTAAGCTTTTATGCCGTTTCAGAAGACAAAATAGAAACTGTTTAAAATAAACAATTTCTTACCATTACTATTATCGATTTATTGATTTTATTTATTGCTTTTCGCTTTTAAAGAGGGACATATCTATAACAAAATAAGCGTTAGGACTGTACTTTTGTAGCATGTGACTCGAGAAGCACCTGAAAAGAAGTCAACTTTAAATAATCTATAGGCGACATGAGAAAGGATTAGAAGTTAAAGGGGGGTGTATTTCTATTTGAGTTTTGTGTGGGAAATCGAGCGTTAGGTCAGCAAGTGTTTTTTTTCAATATGGAGAATAAAAGTTCATATTGCAACATCGTCAAGATCTGATTATCATTTGCATCAAGAGAGTTGTAACTATTTTAATTCTTTACTTTTCTAATTCCTGATCACGTACTTCGAACGTATTTATAGAAGAAAAAGCGAAAAAAAAATTAATTCATTCTCTTTTACCCTTTTTCATCGACTGGTGACATTTTTATTAAAATGTCACATCAAAATTTCCATCCTCTTTTTATATATTCTTGTCGAATATCTATAAATCTTTTTATTTTTTATTTTTTATTCTTAGTGTCACGTTTTAAAAAGAAAGCTCTGGTGAATTAACCCATTCTCGACTGTGCAGCAATACGATTTCTGACACATCCTACGGAGATAAATAATTAGATTCTTTTTCCTTTTAAGTCAATTTAATGACCAAGATATTCAGTATTCCTGTCTCCGGACCGCCTTTGAATTGGCAAACATAACATTTTGTTAGTACTTTTAGATACTCATAAAAGTAGATTCCTTTTAAAAACTAACCACCCAAAAGATGAATGGGTGTTCTCCTTTTCCGGAACTCAAGTGGTCGGATAGGGGCGGTTAGACACCGGCCGGTGTCCTTATAATGAGTCAGTCAGTCAGGAAGTGGACAGTCAGTGACAAGTAGTCAGTGAGAGAAGGACCAGCAGTGATTGAGTCAGCATTCGCTGGGACGGGCAGTGAATGTGCGGGTCCTTTCCCCGTGACCGTAAGCTAGTACAATAGCAGTTCACTTTCTCGAAGCCAAAGGAAGACATGTAGATTAAGTGAGAAATCGTATTGATTGCTATTTCCCTATCAGTGTTCTATTCTTTATTGGATTCGATCCCGACCAAACTTGTAAACATAGGGAGGAGTCGGGTGTATACGCATACACAGCCGAGCTTGGTTGTCATCACTGCAGTGACGTAAAGAAGCCATCGTCACAACTGAATCGACATCTTATATTCCAAGTTTTAAAATAACTTTAATATAGGTACTATTTGTGAACCCTTTCTATACCATAGATTTTATAGCAGGTTTTCTATCAGGCTATGTATTAGCACTCTTTTCATCATATATGCCTGGTTCTATCGTAAAGGTGTTTCTCAGGTGACTAGCTATTCGATTATCTGGTACTAGAAAAAATCAGAAAATAAGTCCCTAAATTTAAAGTAGGCTATATGGAAGTCGTCATATTGAGCGAACTGATTCAACAGCGTATACTCATCTACGGTCAGTTTGTTTTATTATTAGATCTGTTTTTTAAAATCCGGAAAAGGATAATGGAAGTTTTTCATTGTTCATTGACCTTATCTTGTTTTAATCTCCTGTTCAATTGATTTAGTCACATCATTTGAACCATTCTCGAAAAATGGTTTCTTTTGTTCAAAACCATCTAAGTGTGCCATTTTCATAAGTGGTTGACTGTAAACTAACGGCTGCAAATCAAAACTAATTTGAAATCACCATCACTTCAATAAATGACAAAATATATTAGATTTATTGTCATTCCATACAAGTATTTCATATGAAAGGATCGATAATCGAACGCTGAACAAGGAAATAAAAATAGAAGTAAAAGCCACTCACAAGGAAAGGAGAAAATACAATCAAAACAAACTAAAATGAATCGAAAAGGAAAGAAAACGAATAAAAGACGATAAGAAAGAAATGCAAAAACTGAAGAAGAAAAAGAATAAAGTAAAAACTGAAAGGAGAAAGCAAAAATCGATTGATCGAAGGACGGAATAGGCTTATTTTTATGATCGATCTTTGTAAGGTCTTTAAATGTATCTCAATGTCGACCCATCAAATCGCTAGGATTAAATTGGAATTGGACCGGTATTCGTGGCGAGGCAAATGTCGTCTGCTTTCTGCAAACGACATCACTTCTCCTGCAACCAAACCATGGAAACAATTATTTTTTTTCTAGAAACAAGGAAATAAATAATCATTTACAAGTCGAATGAAGCAAATACAAAACCCAACAAAAGAGACAGTTCAGGAAATCAAAACGTATGCTAAGAACATAAGTTAGTTTGGTACAAGGCATACATTTGTAGCACATAGCGAAGATGTAACTAACTACAGAAATCTATTTTGAATCTAGAAAATGAATGCACTATAGAAAATATATTTTTATTTAAATTAATAATTCCGGTATATATTACAAATACATAGGATTTAATTCGCAACTCAATCGCCAAGCTATCTATCTATCTATCTATCTATCTATCTATCTATCTATCTATCTATCTATCTATCTATCTATAATAGGTTAACTGTCCTCTCCAGCGATACAAAAATAATATCTATGTTGGACACCGACAACAACGCTTTCACGTAGGCTAAGTCTTCACCTGAATAATATTTCCAGTATTTCTAAACATTTACAACAGCATACCTGTCCACAGTCGCAATTCAGAAAAAACCTTATCGAAAATACCTCCATACTTTTCCACGAAAAGAATAAAGACAAATTAAAAATTCTCGAAGCTATTTATATAAAAAAATCGGAATAAAACTCCAATAAAATTAATTACGAATACTCCACAAACATTTAAAAATGTGTACAATATTCTTTAAATGTCAGCGCTTGTCAGTAATATTTTTCCATTATCTAGCGACTACTCAAGCCCAGAACTTTTCTACAGCATTTCAAGTTACCTCCCCATAAACGGTGTCTGTCAACCAGCAATGACGCAGTGTTCGTGACAACATATAAAAATGGTAATCTTATGATGACCTCAGCAATTTTTTCTTCACAACCATGAACACTAAATACTTATCTATATTTAACAATACCCTGATGATGACATTATGCTACGTCGAAAGTACTCGGAATAAAGACAATATGAGCCAACATGGTGTTTTCCTCTCGTCTTTTAACAACCGCACACTTGGTTTACTACCACAGACAAAAGACAATGGTCAAACATCGAAAACATAAGGAAAATTAATTCCTTCTAATAATATGTGGAAATAACCACTCTTCCACACACACAAACACACACACACTCTCTCTCTCTCTCTCTCTCTCTATATATATATATATATATATATATATAAATCTATCTATCTATCTATCTATCTATCTATCTATATATATATATATATATATATATATATATATATATATATATATATATATATATCCAGGTAAGACGATAGTAGGTCATTTTCTATTGGTTGAGCTGTATTTTGCTTTTAAATTTGAATAAATCGTTCACTCGCCGGTAATTTACAATCACCTGATGAGATGCATTGATACGCATCGAAACACGACTGCAAATGTGTAGTGTTTTTGACATGTTTTCGATGTAATATCCCAAAATAAAGTATCTATCTATCTATCTATCTATCTATCATTATAAATATAATTTTAATATATCTCATATATAGTGCTGGTGTTAATAAAACATTGTTCAATGTAATATAACAGTGCAAATTAAGTACATCTGAATAAATATACATAATAAAATGCAAAATAATGCAAATCAGTACCAATTAACATTATAATTTTTAGCCAAGAACGTATTAAATAAAGAACTTAATAAAGACAATAGTTAATGAGTGATTAAAAGTTTAACTGACATGTCTCTCGTCCAACATTAAGGGCATCGCAAAAACCGCTCGCCAGAGTTAGATAAATCTGTTGAATTATTAACAGATATATTTTCACCCTGCATAAGAAACAGTAATCAGATTCTGAAGAAATTTCAAATTTGAACTTTGTTCCATGCTAATGATTGTTTACCATTTGACAATATTTAAATATTAAAAAACGTTATCACCTGAGAATAATAAAATAATCAGTAATTTTATTCATTACGAAAATTGTAAATAATTGCTGATAATATTTATCAAGTATTTTTGTATTTCTTTTAATCATTTCATGCCAGGCAAGACAGTAAAACCACTAAGAGAGTAAAGGAATTACTGAGTGTTAAAGAATAAGTAAAAGAAAGATATTATTAAGCAGCGAGAACAATAATAATAATAAAAAAAAACTAATCATGAAACGATTATCAGCATTTATATTTTTGAAGATCAAAGTTGACTTGAAAATATGGAGACGAAAGTGTGAGAAAAGAATCTGTTAGCATAGAACTTACGCTTACATCGAGCCATTTGAAGTGTAAATTGACGAGACCTTATCGCCGATCTAGTAATGCGTTTAGGTATCAAAGCGGTGAGTTCATCAGTACAATTAAACATGAAAGTATAGAAAAGGCCCAGGTGGTGAAGCTGAGATGCCAGGTGAAGACCAATAATGTTGCTGATTTTTCTTTGGATATAAAAATACGACAATTAAATGTTTCCATGATTTCAGGATAAAACACGTTTGATATTTGTTTGAAGACAATAAATTTTTTTAAATAATCAGTAAATTCGAGAAACGTAAGATAAAGAGAAAGAAAAAAAAATTGTGAATTTAGGCAAATATAGTTTATTAAATAGTTATTTAATTTCTTGTCATGTCTCTTCTAGACGTTAGTGATCATGGCTCGCCACAACTTCCTCTACTTGCTTAGCTCTTAGCAATGTTTGTCTTTAAATTACCTCATCAACTCTCTGTTCTGCCACCCATTTACACGGGCTCGTTATGTAGGCTACTCACTATTTATTATTTTTACTTTTTAATAATTTCGTCTTAAGAAAAGCGATAATGCCACTAAAACACAAGCAATTACTGAGAATGAAAGACTTTAGTGAGGAGAAAGTGCAATAAAAATAGGATTTAGGAAGACAGAAGATGGCGATTGAAGTTGCATATAAATCTTTGAAAATCGTAGTTGGTAGGTAAGCAAGAAACCGGAAGAGAGTTCCACAAGTGAGAAGTGCAAGAGAAGAAACTATCAGAATAGAAATTACGGTTACATCTCGCTATTTCAACAGTAAAACAATGAGACCTATCTGCTAACCTGGTAGTACGCTTAAATTCATGCAGTCGTGGTACCAAGGAAGATTGCCATGAACATATTTGTAGAAAAGACAAGGGGAAGTCATGTAACGATTCCCTCTGTACCTCTTGTTTTCACTGTGTCCTGTGAGTGTCAAATGTCCTAAGCCCTCTTTCCTCGTCATGCGTCTTAGAGATTTCAACTGCCCCTTTCTGGTTCTAAGCATAAGTGTCCTTTTTGTTTCTATTTCCTTTAAAACTTCCTCGTTGCTTACATGTTCTATCCAGAGCATTCACAGCATCCTTCTGTAGAGCCACAAGAATCCTATTCGTCTTTGAGGAAATTAGAATAATCCAGAACTTATGACTTTTTAATTTACTCATACTGTGTATGCGGGTTTCGAATTCTGGCTGGGGTGCTAATATTCGTTTTTCACTTATACACTCAGGAAAGGTAGGAATCCAACACTTTGCACAGTCTCTGAAAATAATACAAATTCCATGCCACGGGATATCGCAAAGATACTCCACATGAGCGTTGTAAAGCAGTTGAATACACTGGGATTACGTGAATCGCTACTCGAAACGAAATAAGCCAGCAAAAGCCAGTCTGGATCAGAAGAAGGTGATATGTATTACGAGCTCAAGAAGATGCCATTATTTCTTCGTTTTAGTATCTATGAATTGCCATTATTCCTTGCGAAAGATAGTGGAGACATTTTCCGTTATCTCCTTTTGCCTTATGTAATCCCTTCGATTTTTTCGTCGTCTTTTTTATTATCTTTTTTTTGAATGCTGGTGATTTTGTTTTTACTGCTAGGTTAATGCATAATTCAGTTTGATTCTCTTCCGACCAGAGAGAATTTATTATTTGGCTGACTCAGTATGGACAATGAATAATGTTGAATGGATTGAGTCTTTGAACAAAAAAGCAGAGTTTCTTTACCCTTTGATTATATCAACTGCAGAGGCAGGTAAGCTCGGTTAACACAGTCTTCACCGGTGGCCTGCTTTTCACTATCAACTTCGCACTCTTCCTACAGGTCACGTGTTCTAGCTTTATTCAATCAGTTGTCCAGAAATTAAGTGACATTAATACAACCACGTCACGCAATCCGACTTTATAATGAAATGGCCAAAGAATTTAAGGTCAAGTTACGGAATATATTACAGTGGACAATAAAGCAGCAACAATAGACTGAGAATTCATTTTGATACCCATTACAGTTGGCCTGTACCCAGAAGTAGTTATGGCGTAGGTTAGTTGGGAGAGCTAAATCTGGCGATATATACGAGATTGATAATGAAGTATATTACTTATAAATATTATAAACAAGAAATAGTTCACAGAATATATATATGTATATATATATATATATATATATATATATATATATATATATATATATATATATATATATATATATATGTATGTATGTATCAGGGATTCTCATTGACTAACAAACCGAGCTAAGAAATATAGATATTAGTCGGTACCAGTTCGCAATCGAGCATGGGGCATCGTCATCATCTTTCTTTATTTCCCCACCCCTACTGGTGGCGGTGGTGAAGATAGCTGTGAAGGCCCAATCTACTTCTGAAGAGTCGTGAGCAGGAGTCACAGACGGGTGTGGGTGTAACGGTTTGATTCGAAAGTCTCCCCTCCCCGGATGATCCTACCCCAGAAAGGCCGATTTGCAGCAATGATTTCTCAGGTATCAGGGTCGTGACCTGAGTCAGGGATGTCTTCAACTGATCCTTGAAGCATCTTTTTGACCTCCTCTTAGCTTCTTGCCGCTGTCGAGTTCTCCAAACAGGACGATACATGGCAGTTGTGTGGGCCGAATCCTTACACAGATTTAATGATAGTTTTGAACAGGCTTAAATAGACATGAATACACACACTCATACATACATACATACACGCTAACAATTTCTCTTTTGTTAAGCTGGGCAGGGGATTTATTTTATTTATTTGATAATATAATTTGTTTGCTACTACTTGATGTATACACAGCACAAGATTTTATTTCGTGATTTATATCGCAATTTCTGAGATGAGGTTGTATCATTATTAATATTATTTACTTGCGGACTATTGCAGTTGTAACATTTCAGTTGTTTCCCCTTCGGTTTTCTTCAGGTATATGTCGATCCATGTAACATACAGGGAATTTCTAACTAAACACTATCTAATCAACGTGGGTGGATTGTTATCTTTCCACGGCCCATGTCTAGGAATATTTCGTCTAATTTTGATGTTGGCACTGCTCAGTTATTGCTCATCCTGTTTCACTGAGTCCAGGTACACGTTGACTAGACCAGCTATTGATATCACAATTCATGTCACCGAATTCACAAGACAAAATTTTAATCTACTGGGCTACTGTCCTCGAGGAGAATTTGGAGCCTTAAACCTAGCATACTTGCTGATGAGTTTGGCAGCTGCTACTTGTCATACTTGACTGCACTCACTGAAGTTTCTCTTTGTTACAGCTGCTACTGCTTTTGAAAACTTGTCGTCTTTTGTATTTCTTTATTAGTGGCTCTCATCTCATACTTATTTATATGCTAAGTTTCATATATATATATATATATATATATATATATATATATATATATATATATATATATATATATATATATATGCAAAGGCTGCTTTCCTTAAATGTCTTTTCTATCAGTCTCCCACTGGCTGACATCTTTGTTATCGCTACTGCCTTAACTCCTAAAAAATATTTTCAGATGAGCACTTTCGCACGTTTTTGTTTTATTTTTGAGCTGATGTCCCTTGACAAGTGGACGGAGCGACAGCTGGAGGGTCCGTCTTCGAAACTTTAGAATCGGATGCTGAAGGTACATCAATCAGCTAAGTGACAAATTTCATATTTGTATTAATCATATATATATATATATATAAATTTTCATTTTTCATTTCTCACCCACACAAGACAGACATGCTTGCGGAGGTGTTGAGGCCTCACACTTATACCCACACCAATACTAATATACACACTTACACACATCATACTCACTCCCTCCAGAAAGAACCAAATGATAACATACACTTAAAACAGGCACCCCCATCCCAGTAACCAATAAAACTGTCAAAATGACCAAGAAGGGAGTAGCATGAATCCACTTAGCTTATATCTAAAAAAAACTTAAAAGAGGCCGTTTGACCAACACAAGGACTGACCAAAACTAACAATAAATAAGTAAGATTATATATATATACTTAACACTTAACACCGATACATCCCCTTCCGAGGAACCAATAAATCTGTCAAAATGACCAGGAAGGGAATTCAGAGTCGCATGAATCTATCCAGCCACTATCTAAAAAAAAAAAACAAATTAAAAGAATTCATTTGACTAACACAAGGACTGATCAAAATTAACAATAAAGTGAAAACTACAGATAATGTTTGTTAGCGATTTAAGTTTTTTTAAAACTTTATTACAAAAATGTTTTTGGGATTTAATATGAAATAGTCGATTAGAAAAAAATATTCATAGAATGTATATTAAAAGAATAAAATTTTATTTTAAAATATACGTTTACTTCTAGTTGTAATTGATTATTAAGGTGACATCTCTATCAGTTTGAATTTTATTCATGAATTTAATTCGTGACTGTTTTTAGATGGGTAATTTCTTTTACTTAAAGTTTAGTTTTTAAGTTAATAT
>OZ038485.1:4341817-4374317 GCA_964036315.1 Acanthosepion esculentum | reverse complement strand
ACATAATGGCCATGTGAAATAACCACCTTTGTGCAATAATATATCAGACAGAATCATTAAATCTTTTGTTAATAATGTGGGCATTAATTCCCCATTTCAGTTATAAATGTCAACAAACGAGAATCATCTGGCGCAGTAGATTAATGTTTACCAGAAAAAAATCACCTTTAGCCAGATTCGATTGTTCAGTCTTCATTAATCATTGAGTCAGCTTCTGGTAAATGTTAGGGGTTGGAGAACGCCAGTTCTTTGTACGATATTCCAGAAGAATCTGGAGAATTATTGGAGAATTTCCTCTTTGTTAGAGTTTGGATTGTGTAAAACTGTTAATGTCCTCAATTAAATTGATAAACGATCACTGTAATTCATACAAAATTATTCCGAAGCCATTTTCTCTCAATCAATTTTTGTGCGACTAACAGATTGGTAATATATCCATTTGGATAGAATCGTTTGAAAGTTAGAAGAAATACACAATGTAGAATATTCTGGTGCTTTACGATATTGAACTTTCTTTCCGACTTAATTAGCTGCTGAATGCTCTTGTCTGAGAAAATGACCTATACAAAAATTTCCCTCTATCATGATTGGCAGCTTAAAATATAGAGAATAATCATAAATGGGGAAACTCAGTGCAGATAGAATTCATTAAAGTAGCCATAGCCTGAGAGATTATCTAGTTAACCATTACTCATTGGCGATACGACCTAATGTTTACTAAGCTTAGATTTCTCTGGTACAAAACCACAAGTAATAAAATCTCTTGTCGTTTGCTTATAAAAAAGAAAAATATATTAACATTTTCTTTCGATAAAAGTTCTCATCTTCAGTTGTTAATGTGGACAACTTAAGCTTTTTGTAATTGCAAAAATAATTTAAAAACCTATTTAAGGATATTTAGATAAAACAGAAGGCATCACACCAAAACACTTCAAAGATACAGTTTTTCCAACGTTCTTAGAAGTTGAAAAATTGCTTTATTCTGTTTAGACACTTTTTCCCAAATAAACAAGAAGAATGCTTTTGGAATAGAGAAAAGAGAAAAAATAGGTTGCCTTTCATTTCTTTCTCGGATAAACATTATTTTGCGGAAAATGTTGACGAATTATCATTCTTGTCGATGAAATGCATTTATTTTTTTTATTCATAAACTTTTTTTTTTTAATTCTTCCGCGTCCATTTTTATGCGTGTGTCTGTAAAAAGCACTTCAAAGTTGTCAAGATAAATATTAAAACATGATATCGACTCAGAAAAATATTCTTTCGAGGAAAATACGTAACTTTCCAACATAAAAAACTAGAATTAAAATGGTTTCTCTGGAAATTATGTTATTTCAGACTGCAAAAATCGCTAAACTAGTGTAGCGAATATTAACATCCCTCAAAAATTATCTCGCATCAAAAACTAACAAGAAAAGTAGATAGTACAAGGTATGTTCAGAAATGATTTGTGTATTTAAGAATAAACAAAACACAACTTTTGTATTTGAAAACAACGGAGCTAAATTCGACTTCATAGTGAAAATATTGACACTCTTCTTATGGGAAAGATTTTACAAGCCAATTAATAGCATTTGGGAGTTCTGACTCGTTAAGAAATTAACGTACAAACAGATCATGTGGCTAATTCCCAAACTTGTGAAAAAGCAAATAAACAAAATATATACCAGGCATAAAATACAAAAAGAGGAAAGATTAATAGGCAATTTTTTTAGGTTTATCCTTAGCTGTGAGATTTTTGCAAATCCTGAATTAAATTTCGAGATGACGATTATTGTTGTTTTAATTAAGAATAAAGAAATAAATAGACGAGTTTGTTATTTTCAGGAAGTCAAATGTGAGATCAAAGGTTTAAATAAGCTAACAAAATATTGAAAGCAGACTTCGAATCACCTGAGAAATTCGTCAGAATCTTTAACTGAAACTATCAATCAAAAGTGAAAGGCTAAAGAGTTTAAAAGGATTCGGCTTTCGGCATTTCTGGCTGTTAGGTAGCATCGTCGCCTTAGCGTAGTGAATAATTCTTGTCACTAGCCTTTTTGGGATAGAGAAAAAAAATCTCAAAGAAGGAAAAGCTTCCTTCGCATTAATTGCGAAAAACAGAAAATAAATTATTCCCATCTTCCAAAGAAATAAAGTGTAAAATCAGGTGAATTGTGGAGAAAACGGTAGAAATGCTTATTTTATAGGAGAGAGGGTCAGAAGAAAGAAGAAAGATAAGAGAATGGAAAGAAAAATGTTATATGAACATTTGTTTTGTTTAGCCTTGAATTTGAGACGAGGAAAAGAGACGAGAGTTTTTATTTTAGAAATAGAAAACTTTGAGAAAAATAATAAGTGTATTCGCCAATGTCTCAGGTTTAACCTCTGGGAAGATGGCTTGGAGTTCTATAACGTAAAATGTCACTTTAATGATTGTGGAGCGAAAACCGAAACGCACAATCCCTATCCAGAGAACTGTTCAACCATTTCTGATATTATTCCTGCAATAAAAAGTCGACAGTTATAATCCAGAGGACTGGAGACTGTTCATTGATTCTTCAAAGACAAGTCTCACAGATGTCTTATTACACAATGGTAATGTTTTACGTTCCAATCCAAGTTGAAGTTCAATTCTACATGAAAGAAACTTATGACAATACGAAATATCTTGAAATTTGAAGATTGTTGGTCTCTTGCTAGGACTGTAAGGTGGATAAGTTTTCTTTGTGAATGGGACAGCCGGAAAAGAAGTTCTGGTTACATGAAGAGAAACTGGTCACGATGATAATCACTGGATACTGGAAGGACAAATGTTCACCATCCACCACTAGTTGACTCAAAGAAAGAAATTGTTGCCACTTCTTCATATCAAGTTTGGTTTTATGAAAAGTTTTGTGAAGACTAGGGGCAAAACGAAGACAACATTCAAATATGTGAAGAATAAATTTTTCCATGGGAATAAGTGAAACAGATATAAGGCTCGGCATCTTTGTTGGTCGTCAGATTTGTGAATTTCGCTTGAATGAATATGTTGACAGTGTCCTTCGGGGAAAGGGCAAAACTGTATCGTTCGTTGATCTTTGCGATTCTCTTCTGATATTTAGATATGCCTTGGTCCAATTGTAACGCTTTTAAATATTTGCTTTATTGAGAGGAATTTGCAGAGAGGATTTCTTGAAAGATCACAATTTGTGAAGAGTATTCTACACCTTTTGTCCTAATTTCCTCAATTACGACCTATTCAAAGATCTAATTACTGGTAATAATTTTTGTTTCGCTATAAATCACTTTAGTTTACGTTTCCTTCAATGAGACAAGTTCTTAAAGTCTTTTCCTTTACTTCTAGTTTTCAACTTTCTCATATTTCCAACAGTCCTCTTTATCGTTCGTTGATCCTTGCAAATCTCCTTTGATATTTCGATATTTCTTCCCGCAATGACATTATTAATTTTCGTTTTATTTTCCTTTCTTAGATCCTTTCCATTACACATCTGCCAATATATATTATGGAAAAAATACAAAAATAGTTTTTATTAGATTTCAGAGGCCTTAAACTAATAGCAGTTTAATCTACATAATAACTTCAGACTACAGATTTATTAATAAATAAAATAACCTTAAATAAAATAAACTTAATAAAAACGTTGAAACGAGCTAAAAATTGAATTCAAACATTGGGTTGACACGTAAATATTTTACAAAACCTTTTCAAGGCAAATACAAGTCATTTAGTTTTATGCAATTTGCATAAAAACTTATGTCTTTTGTATTCATCCTTAACTTTTTATCACTTTCTAGCATCCCATGTTCTTTTGACCACTTCAGTCTTCTATTTCAATGTTTTTTGGTTAATGATCCTGTTTTGCCTTTTGTTCTCCATCAAGTGAAACGTGTCACGGCTGCATTCATTCCTCGCTTGTCTGGCTGTTAATTTTGAATTACCTGCCTACGCTCTCACAATCTTTCTCACATGTCTCTTTTTAAACTTTTGTGGTCTTCTGTTTTTTTTGCATTTAAAACATTTCCAGTCGTAGCAAACATCATTTCAATAGCTTGAACTCTGTTTCTAGAAATTCACAGCTGCCTGACCATCTCTAGTCGAGTTATCTTCCCTTTCAAAGTCACAACCTTCATCTTTTTTTTTCAGCAGAAATTTTAACTATGGTTTTAGTGCAAAAAAAAGCAAGCTAATGTTCAACTGCAATGATTTAGCAAGGAAGCTTACACTAATGTTACTTAGGAATTTGCATATTATCCTAACTTTATAATTTCAAATCTTTGATGGAGCCAATAGCTTTGCATGGTCATCTTCGTGCATCAATGTTTAAGGCGGAGTATCTTCTGTCACCCGGTACCTATGAGAAAGCAACAACTTATTTTCCAATACTCAAGGTCCACAAACACTACTAATAAAATCATATTGCTGAACAATCTTAACATCTTAATACAATAATGGTGTATAATTATTTTATGTACGTGGCCTAAAACTTTACAGTTTGTGACTCTGGGTCTTACGCTTTTGATGATCACAAACATAAACATACAACTGAGTACAGACACACGGATACAGACACACCCACACTCATATATATACTGGCGTGTAAAAATGTCCACTCTTATATTTGCACACACTCTGTCCCTGATATTGACCACTTTTGCCCACTAATATAGCATAAATTAAAACTATATATATATATATATATATATATATATATATATATATATATATATATATATATATATATATATAGTAATTAGATATCGCTTAATATAGTGTGAAGTTACAATAGTCTTGGCTCCAGTGATGATTGAAGTCGTGATTGATGATATGAGAGATTAGCTTGCAAGCCAACGTAAATCGCACTGCGACAGGTGCTTTATAAATATTTATAGTCTAGTAATGGTGTATAAAATAATTAGTTTCAGACAAAAAATTCTAGCATAACAGTTTTCGCAATGTAAGGCAAATCTAAGAAGTGTCTTCTTCAGCTGAGCTTATTCAACTGTATTACTGTGCTTATAATAAATATGGAAAATGCAGATACTAATAAATGGGGTTAAAGATGAATTTTTTAAAAGTCAGTTTTTAAACACATGTCTTTATTTTATTGTAATAGACAAATAAACTTTCATTTTTGGTAAATATTATAGAAATGAAAAATGAAATAAAAATAAAATGACGTCTTGATTTCGAACGAACCTTTCAACATAAACAGACTCAAGTGGGAAAAAAGAATTTCTGTTTTTAATATAATTCAAAATGGAGCTTTTGTTTTTTGCAAACTGAACATAACTCTACCGAATTGCGCTATAGTGAGCAACTGAATCATTTAAATGACACACTTGAAGAGAAAAGACATTTTCTTGAATAAGAAAATCCTGAACACGAAAATCAGTTAGTTCTTTCTATATGAAAACGCCTGTATTTATGTTGTAAATTCGACGCATTATTCTATCATGGCGATTGTATAGGAAGTTATTCCGCATTCGTTATATTTCTACACCTTTCACATGAAGTCTATTATTTGTTTAATTCTTTTCTGCTCGGTGTTTACAATAACTTGAAAAGAAGAATTCATCAAACTAGAACCGAACAATTAAAGCTGAAAGTTTAAATCCTTTGTTGATTGAATAGTCATGGCATTTAGAGTGATTGTATTTATATAAGTGAAAGATTATTGCCCAAAATACTGAAAACGTTAGCATCAACGTTATACTTTCATTTTGGCTTTAGCTAATTCATAATATTAGTGTTTATGTTTTTACAGAAAATATAAGAATTTGCTACATTTGAACTGCTTTTTATTCCGTCTCTAAAAATGTGACATTGTTTCCTGTATTCCCTAAAATAATGACAAAAATCTAAATAAACTTCATTTGGGTAAAGATTTCTTTTTTTTTTATAGAAAAAGTAAATTGTGACTGGGAAATTTAGTTTCATCTGACAGGTGTCCTTATACGATATTATTTGGAATGATTTTAATATGTACGCTTGCAAGTGTGAGTATGAGTGAATGAATTAATGGTAATAAGGTTAGGTGTGTGTGTGATGGTTTAGTGCAAAGGTTCTCAACCGGGGTCCATGTAACATTACTGGGTATCCACACAAAAACATAGAAGATTGGGGGTTTACTATAATAGTTTAGTCGTCCGTAAAGCAATTTCACTTCGGAGCGGTTGTCACAAATGAGATTTGGAATTTCTACAGTAATCTACGCCATATTAAAATACTAAAATTCGAAAAAACAACTCTAAAACTAGAAGAAAATGTGATCAAGCAATGTAAGTGAGCGTCTCTTTTACTCTGCCGGATGATTTGATTGTAAAAGTTGAAAAAAAGATATATAAAAAAAGGATTATATATATATATATATATATATATGTTAAGGAAAATTATATAACAATTATAATTTATTATATAAATGAATTTATTATATTTGTTATGGTCCAAGTTCCTTGTACCACGGTGATGGTCCAAGATAGAACCAATGAAGAATAACTCGAACACAGGTATGGAATAATACAGATATATTACAAACAGAAATATGTGCAAAGAAGTAGAAGTGAATAATTATAGTAAATGGACGGAGGTGTTTCGTTGAAGTATTAGTAATGAATGTCAGATTTGGTTAGAGTTACTATGTTGTCTCGACAAGTATCACTATTCCAATGTCTTACAGTAATCGTCTGACTCTACTCTGTCTCTGACTCTGACTCTGAACTGACCGTTGCTCCCTCTTGAGGCGCAGTATTTATGATGTCCGGAATAGTCCATTATTATTATGGGTCAGTTCCCATAACACCCACCTTCCAAAGCTTTTGCGTAGCAGGGTTTTTTTAATATCTTTTTTTCTTTGGATCTATTTCCAAAGGTTCTGTGAACTTTGTTTTTCTGAACGATTTTCTTGGTTTTGGCATTGTTTGCGGCCTTTTTATATAAAAAAATATAGCGTTTCGTAATAGTTCGTGGAGGCAATTTATAGTCGTTTCTGCAGTAGGACGTTTGCAACGAAACACCTCCGTCCATTTACTATAATTATTCACTATGATTAAATATCAAAAACCGTCAATTGATCCTGCATAATCTGCGTGTATTCTTGACCACGGACGATCAGTCTCTGGCCATGGCTTATGTATGATTGGCGGTGCTTTGGCTGCTAAATTACAACCCTTGCACATTTCCACCATCTGAGTAATATCCTGGTCCATATTTTTCCAATATACATAGCTTCGCATTAGCGACTTCATTCTATTTTTTCCAGCATGTCCACCGTGGAAATCCTTTAAGATTCGTTTTGTAGTGTTTTGGGAATTACAAACCTTTCGCTGTAAAGTAGCACATTATCGCATAGAGAAAAGCTGTCCGATATTTGCTCATTTTTTTCTGCTATTTTTGCTTTTGTTTCAATTATAAACTCGTCATTTTTGGTTTCATTTTTATGTCTTGTAGTGTGACTGGGAGGTTTCTAACTGTACAACATAGTACTGTCCTGATATCTTCTTCATTTCTTAGGGCAGCGATTACCGTATCTTCCAATGGCTCTGTCTTTGTTGGTATAAGTCTCGACAGACCCCCCGCATGCCCGATCTTTTTCGTTGGTAAATATTCCAATATGAAATTGTAGTTCAGAAGAATTGTTCCCCATCTAAATAACCTATTTGCAGTGTAAACCGGTAGACCTTTTTTCGAACCAAAAATTGTTAGTAACGGTTTGTGATCCGTCTGAAGAGTAAAATATCTGCCATAGATATACCTATGAAACCTTGTGACTGCGAAGAAAATCCCAGAGCTTCTTTCTCTATTTGTGAGTAATTTTTCTCCGCTGGTATTATAGGTTTCGAGAAGCATGTGCGATGGGTTTTATTGTCCCATCTAGCATTTTATGCAATATACACGCTCCGACTCCGTAGGCACTCGCGTCACTTGCTACAATAATTTCTAGTTTAGGATCGTAGTGTGCCAAAAATAAATCTGAAGTTAACGTTTTAATTATTTTGTCAAATGTTTCCAGGCATTGATCTGTCCACTGCCAAACTTTTTCTTTCTTCAGAAGTTCGTTCAGTGGTGCGCGTAGTTTATGCATTTCAGGAATGAATTCCTGGCAGTAACTCACTAATCCTAGAAAACTTTGTAGTTCTGTTATGTTCTTAGGAACTGGTATTTTTTTTTTTATTGCTGTTGCCCTTTCAGGGTCTGGTTGTCTACCTTCTTGATCTATTATATGGCCAAGGTATTTAATTTCCTTCATGAAAAAATCACACTTGTTTTCTTTTACTTTGAATCCATAGCTTTGTATTCTCTTAAACACCTCTTGTACATGTTGCCAGTGTTGTTGAACACTTTCGCTATTAATCAATACGTCATCCAGGTATGCAATCGTGTACTCTAGTCCGGCAAGCATCGTATCCATTGTCTGTTGGAATATAGCCGGCGCGACCTTAATCCCAAATGGTAATCTTTGGTATCTGTACAATCCTTTGTGTGCGTTTATGCACAGTAGTTTTGAACTTTCCTCATCAACTGGAATTTGCAGATACGCTTCACTTAAATCTATTTTTGAAAAAAAGTTCCGACATTTAATTTAGTGAATACTTCTTCTGGACTGGGTAGAGGATAGTGGTAGTCCTTTATTTCTGCGTTCAAACCTGTAGAATAATCAGCACAAACTCGAATTTCTCCTGATTTCTTTTTGACGTAGACCGTCGGTGCGGCCCATTTACTGTATTCTACTTTTGTGAATATGCCAGTGTTTTCAAGTCTAGTCAATTCTTGATCAATTTTTTCTATTGACGCAAACGGTACTCTCCTTTTTTCCTTGAAGATAGGTTGAACGTTTTCTTTTATTTCGATATTTGCTGCCATTTTCTTGCATCTTCGTAGACCTGTGAAAATACTTCGGGGAAAATCGTTTTTAGTTTCTCTTTTAATTTGTCTGCCTCAGTTGGTAAGGTTTTTACATTTTGGCAGTACGTACTTATTGGTAGATCGCACAGTTCGAATTTTTGCATCCAGTCCGTTCCGTAAAGGTTTTCTGTATTTCTTAAGACGTACATTTTTAGTTTTTTCGTCATTCCATTAAATGTTACATTTGTAATTATTTCACCCTCAAATTTTATCTTTCTCTCCGTAACTGATCTAGCAATTTTATCTGTTTTTAACATGGCAGGTTTGTTCAGTTTTCTCCATGTTTTTAGGTTTATAATAGTTAAGTCTGAGCCAGAATCCAGCTGTAGTCGGACTTTTCTGTTTTGCATTTCAACTTGCACGTATTTTCTTATGTTAGTCTCATCTGCTTGGTCACTCATCGTGATTCTTATTCTGCTTTTGCTTTCTTTTCTAGACCAACAATAAGAACTTTTGGTAGTTTTTTCTGATATTGATTTTTAGAATTAGAAAATTTTGTTTTACCTGTTTTTGAGCGGGGAAAATTGGTTTGGTTTGTTTCTGAGGAGGGAAAGTTGGTTTGTCTTCGTACTTTACGTATGTGTGCTATGACAGCTTCTTCTATATTTTTTGAGTCTTTCTTCACACTGATGCATCTCTGGCAGTCTTCGGCTAGTTTTTGAAGTGTCAAATCAGGTTCACTCTCCAATTTTGTAAGGATCCTGCGTCTCATTTCCGCGTTTTTGGTTGAAACCAGGCCTTGGACGTAAATTAAGCATTTGAAATTGTCTGCACTGAGTACCGATAATTTGAAGTCATCACAATATTTATTAACAATAGACGCGAAAGTTATGTAATCTTCGCTGTCCTTTTTTGTAAGGTTCAAACATTTCCATCTTTTGTGGAATAGTGAGGTATTATGGCTGAAAAGTTCTGTTAGCAATTTTATGGCTTCTTTGAAAGTTAGCTCATTTGTTTTCCTTGGAAGGATATAATCTACGAATTTGGTATATTCGCATGTGCCTAATTTTCTTAGTAATAGACGTACTTTTCATGCGTCTGACCAATCTTTGCAGTCAAATTCATATAGATCTTCGTACCTTCGGAAGTAATTTGCAAAAGTTTTATCTTCGTCGGGTGCGTATGTGTAATCTTCGATAGTATTCCAAATAGCGTCTTGTGAGAGAGCTGTTTCGTTCTCGGATTTTTGCTCTTTATTTGACATTACACGTAGCAATAATTCTTGAAATTCAAGATGTTTCTGTTCATACCTTTGTTGCTGTTCCAATTGGATTTTGATAAGTTCCACAATGGTTGACTTAAAGTCTTCCATGTTAACTTAATTTTGTGTACGTATTTTACTTTAGTGTAACCTGATATTCTGAAACCTGTGTACGCAAAAAAAAAAATTTCCTTTGTTGCCAGTAAAATTTGATATCCAAAAAGAAAATTCTTTTTTTTTATGTGTTCGCGTAGAACTGTTTTTTTTTTATAAATCTCGCGTATAACTTGTTTTTTTAGAGTTTACTCGTCGACCATTGTTATGTGCGACGGATAGCAAAAAGGATTTGTCCTCCGTGTAGAGAGTTCGTTTTTCTTTTGTGAGTTTCCAGGTCGCCACTTGTTATGTGTCCCGGATAGCAAAAAAGTATGTCCTCCGCGTAGAGAGTTCGTTTTTCCTTTGAGTTACTTCCTCGCCACTTGCTATGGTCCAAGTTCCTTGTACCACGGTGATGGTCCAAGGTAGAACCAATGAAGAATAACTCGAACACAGGTATGGAATAACACAGATATATTACAAACAGAAATATGTACAAAGAAGTAGAAGTATTAGTAATGAATATCAGATTTGGTTAGAGTTAACTATGTTGTCTCGACAAGTATCACTATTCCAATGGTTTACAGTAATCGTCTGACTCTACTCTGTCTCTGACTCTGACTCTGAACTGACTGCTGCTCCCTCTTGAGGCGCAGTATTTATGATGTCCGGAATAGCCCATTATTATTATAGATAAGTTTCCATAACAATATTAATGATGAATAATATAATTTTAAATATTAATAAAATAAAATATTAATATATTAATATAAATTAATCAATATAAAATATTAAAAAAATAAAATATTAATAATAAAATTAAATTAATATATAAATTGTATAAGGATTATATATAAAGGAAGCATATACATTTCCTATTTTGATAATACAATTCCTGAACTTATCTATTAGTAAAAAATAAAATAATTTTTTTTTCATCGAATCGTTATCCGGTGAGGGGGCACCAAAAAGAATTAAGAGCAAAAGTGGTCCATGGGTAAAAATACTTGAGAACTAATAGTTTAGGAATCGTGAGTGTAGTGAGTGTGTGAGGGTGTGAATGAATGAGTGTAGTGAGTGAGTGTAGGTGAGTTTGTCTGAATGACTTTGTCTGAGAGAGTGAGTAAGTGTGAGTATATGAATAAAAATTGCAATAGTTGATTTTATTTTGTTTTTCTGTCTTGTATAAAGATCATGTCCTTAAGTGGCATCCATATTTTGTCAGGTCTTCGTGTTATTTTCAGAAGAATCTTACGCTTAGAGACTACCATTTCTGTATTGTGTTGGCATTAGACGGATGTGCATATAAAAAAATCGGTAAATGTTTTAGGGGGAAAAAGCAAAAGATTGTGAAAAATGAATGAAAAAAGAAATAAAAAGCCAAACTCAAAGACGCTTGATGACAACTGAAAAAAAACATTTAATTATTAGAGAAGCTTAGGAAAACTGTAATAATAAGTCAAGTATCTTTATTTATTTAAGGCGGAGTGATTCTTGTCCGTATTCTGGTTTGGTGACAGTGTTTCTTATCAGCTTACACCATCTTTTACTGGTTACCGTTCCCGACTGGGCTGATTTTCTTTCTAATACGTCCATCATCGCTTCCTCTTGATGGCTGTTTTTTCCACGGTTGTCATATTCGATCTAAAAAGTTAGACAATCTCCTGCGACAGTTTTTCCTTTTTTTTCACTTTTTCCATCTCAACATGGCAACTTGTGTTTTAAGGATTTTCAAGGCTTCCGCTTTAATCTGCATTAATTCGTCTAAGAATGAAAGTTGGTTCGAGGAAATTCCAGACCTTTCTTTAGCGTTGGTTTCTCGGCGGTGCCTTGATTTTCCTGAAATCTTCATCGTGTGACTTTTACATATTTCATTGGCTTCTGTTTCTGTCTATGTCATTCGGTCAAAGAACAATTTGATCCGGTTGGAGAATTCACATTGCATCTGATGTTTAATCAAGCGATTATTATGTTGTATTCTTTCGTTCACGAAGGCTAAACCAGCAATATTCCGTACTTTTCGGGAATTGACGTATCTTTTAATAGCTATAACGATTGGGATGAGCTTAAGATCATTCCATCTGTAAAGGAATATTAAATGTTTCGACATTCGTGCTACTTTCTCTTGGAATGCATAATTCATAAGAATGACGGTGAAAAATTACGAGATGGCGATTCAATATGGTAGAACACGTAGAACCAGTGCTGTGAATATTAACATTGGAAACGAAAATGTATTTCATAAAGTTCGGTCAATACAGAAACCGTGGCTTTGAATAAATGTCTCGAAATTCTATCATAAAGTTGTCAAAGATCCTATTATAAAGTATGGTCAGATATCGTTCATTATGTCGCGATTTCGAATCTCGCTAACTGTTGAAATTTTACAGCCTTATGTTAGGCCGATTTTAATAAGTACCTAATTGCCGTCCTGCGTACATTCAAAGCGAGCCAT
Organism: Acanthosepion esculentum; assembly: GCA_964036315.1. NCBI lineage: Eukaryota > Metazoa > Mollusca > Cephalopoda > Sepiida > Sepiidae > Acanthosepion > Acanthosepion esculentum. The sequence goes on along the minus strand of OZ038485.1, from coordinate 4,361,678 downwards.
CTTGTGTTGCAAACTATGTCAGTGACCTGAGATCGATCATCGCCGGATACCTCAGTACTGTAGGTTTTTGCCAAATTAAGCTAAAGTTTGTTAATATTGGGGATTTTGCTATACAGTAACGTAAGTTTTTTTCCATTCCTTGTTTAGCACTGACAGCAAAATGATCAAATTTCAAATCTGAATTATTTGTCCATTTAAAATACTACATTTATTAGAAAATACAATCAGTTTAAATACAGGAGTTATACAAATGACTTCAAAGGGCCTCACGTTTAGGCTTACACTCTTTTCCCGTCATCCAGACAGAAAGGAATAATAGCCTTCATGACACAGATGTTCATTTCAATTTTATTCAAATAGTGTCTATATACATTTGCCTATGCAGATGCATATGTAATTTAATAGTAGATTTAAAAATATTTCCATAAAATAAAAAATATAAAAATAATTCTATTTATTACAGAATAATTTCCGAAAACTTCAATAAAATCTTATAAGTACCTGAGTTTTTAGGTTAAGAAATTTGTTTTTTTTGTCTCCAAATTTGTGACTTTATTGCTCATCCTAGGATCAGTGTTTTCCAGACTGAGTAAGTGTGGAATGTGAGAGTCCAATAACTTCTTTGGAACTCAATTAAATGGCGTGCGTATGTGCGTATGTGCGTATCTGTGCGTACGTGTACATGTAGTAGGTTAAATCACACGATCACATATACACAGGCATACACGTGCGTACGAAGATCACTCGTAGGCATAGCGTGACGGACAGATAATCGGAATCTCGTTTATTATATTGATTGACGCTTTATTAAAAAGATTTAAATTTCGTAAATATCTACGGTTAGAGTGTTTTGTATTAATGGAAGCGTTTTTAATACATTAGCTGTGAATAAAAGATTTTGCGGAAGCAACTCCAATCAGTGCACAAAATGGGACTAACGAGGAGAGATGGCTATGAAGACAAGTTTCCTTACAGATAAGAGCAGATTAAAAATGATCACATTGGAAGAGGGGAGCTTCCTTAGGCTGCCAGATCATCTCCTGTAGTCTATGTAGGATAGTTTGCTTCAGGCCCATTAGCAACCCACCTGTAGCAGACATGGTAAAGCTTCCTAAATCTTTATCTAAAAAGCCAAGTCATAAAGAATGATGGCAAATATTTGCTCTTATGCCAATCGTGTCAACTTCATTTAGAGGAGATAAGAGATCAAAGAACAATTCGAATGAAATTAAATTTCCCACAACGGATGGTAGTTACAAGTATTCCTTTCTATTTCTGCAATACAGTACAGAAGGGGCCAACATGCAAATCTCACGTGTCGAATAAATTCAATTATATTCTTTGGATCGGAAACACGAAGCTTTTCTTTGTACGCAACAAAACACAGGATATTTACAATATTTTCAGCAGGGCATTTATTCGTAGATTTTGCAGTGTGTTTAGGATCATTATCTTGTTGGAAGATCCAATCAGGAGGAAGTTCAAGATTTTCAGCCGAAATTGACTTCCAAAATATTTTGATATGCTGCGGCATTCATTCTATCATCTGTTACTAATATGTTGCCAGTAACTTTTCCAGATAAAAAAATTCTCAAACTATGATGCTGCCACCACCAAATTCCTTTTGTTCTTTTGTTTGAAGGCATCACCATCTTTCCTCCATGCATGATTTCTAGAATTAAGTCCAAACATCGCTATTTTAGTTTCGTCTGTTCATAATACTCTTTCCCAATACAATTTTTCTTTCACCTTATGTTCACAAACGAATTTCAGCCTGGCATCTCGCTGTCTTTTCAATAGCAGTGGAGTTTTCCGCGGGTAACGTTACTCTAAATTCTTCCTGAGTGAATTTCGTTGCCTATTGTCCGTTTAGTGACACACATTCCTGGTGAAAGTAATTAATCCTGCATATATTGATGAATAACTATTTGATTTTGTTTAATTTGACGCATTAAGTTACTCGAAGAACTTGAAGAAATCTTCTGTGGAACACTTGTTCTTCTTTGGTTTGCAACAGTTTTGAGTTTTTATACTTTGCAATGAATGGACTAATGGTAGTAAGTCGAATATTCAGGTTGTCTTCTATTTCCCTGTAACTTTTAACTTCTTTCCAGAAATTAACAATCAATTCTTTTTGCGAATTTGTTAGTACTTTACCTATTGCCATGATGAAAACCTTCTTGTACAAATATCAATTACAGAAATATTCTGTTTGTAATTTTAGGCTAAAAATAACTAATGATAACATTATTGGAACATTCTAGAATATTCCACTTGAAAACAATTGAAAAGTTTTAAAATCTGAATTTTGCATTGTGCGAATGCTTTCTTTTCACACATTAAAAGACACTGGGACGTACTTGAAAGTCTGGGGGCATTTAAATGAAGCGAAAGAGACCTTTCCAAAAATAAGAATGGTTGAAATTGACTCACCCTACTTAAGGAAATTGAAACAATATTGTGCTGGGAGGGTCCCTGTTATTCTCCACCCCTCCCTATATAGGTGTCTAAAATTAACCTATCCCACGGATATCGGCGGAATTGTACTGGACGGATGAATGACGTCAGAGATAGGTGTAGGGAGCCTGGGACAATCCGTCGGGATCCTTACCAACTCAGATTTCCGTCCCGTATGTGAGTAGGTTTTTGCTATTCTTATTCTTATTTTTTTGCAGGCCTAAACGATATCAATCAGATTAGCCAGTCTGAATGCGAGGGGCTTTAGGGATCGGGGTAGGGCTGCCCGTTTGCTCTGGGATCTCTTGTCTTTCGGCGTGGATGTCACCGCGATCCAAGAGACTCACTTTGTTTGCAACGTCGATGTGTGTGTGCTGAAGAACGACTTTGTCGTTTATACAGCATATGGGAATCGACAGGCCAGAGGAGTTTCTTTGCTGGTTAGACGTACTCTTGATGCGAAGGTGGACCTTGTGCATACCGATGCTGAGGGCCGGTTGATCGTGGCCGATATTGCCGTGAAAAGTGGTTCGTTCCGAGTCGTTGCGGTTTATGCGCCCAACGACCAGGAGTTGCGGGTCTCATTTTTTCGGTGGTTGGGGCTGTTCCTAGTGAATTCAACGCACCTAGTGTTAATGGGGGACTGGAATGCCATCCTGGACCACAAGTTAGACAGGGGTCAGGGAGCTAGTGGGAGGAGGGGCGATCGTAGCCTGGTTGAACCGATCAAGGATTTTGGTCTCGATCACCCCGGGTGGAAAATGTGGACGTGGTCTCTTAGTTGGCCTTCTGACAAGGTGGTTAGCTACATTGACAGAATGTTAGTTAGAGGAGCCGACGTAGACTTGATAGATTGTCCCACGTTCCACTGGGTTGGCTATACGGACCACAAACTCGTTTGTGCCCGCATGGCGTTAGATCGTAGGCCTAGAATGGCTGGTTACTGGAAGTTCAATCTGTCTTTACTGGACAGGCGGGACTTCCAGGAGCAGCTGACTAGCGTAGTGCAGCGGAAGCTAGTGGGGGCGGTTATCGGGAATAAGTGGTTGGACAGACTTAAGGATAGGATTAGGTCCTTCACCACTGATTTCAGCAAACGGCTCGCCCTAGATAGAGATGAAAAAGGTGAAGACGCTTAAGGCTAGTTTATCCCGGGCGGTGGCTGGGGGGATCCCCTAGAGATAGCTTTAGCTAGGGAGGCTCTGGAGCGTTTGAGTAGCGAGCGGAACATGGGCCAGGTAGTTAGACATAGGTTAAGCAAGATGTCTTCCGAAGCTGTGAACATGGGCGCAGAATTGCGCACGGAAGAGATCGGTCGAGGTTCCGAACATTACATTCGTGAGGTCAATTCCTCAGTGGGACATACTCTTCAGGCCACTGACGACATGTGCGAGGCGTTTCGGCGGCATTTCGAGAGCCGGCTTACCAAGGAGCCTGGTCTCTGTGAGTAGGAGTTTCGCATCTATTTGGCTGACTTTCCTCAGCTTTCGCCGACTGAAGCGGCTAGCTGCGAGGGAGAGATCACGGAGGGCGAAGTCTACGCGGCATTGAAGAAGGTCGGCAGAAGCAAGTTGCCCGGTCGGGATGGTTTGCCCTATGACTTGTACTTCAGGCTGTTGCACATCTTTGTCCCGATTTTGACTGGTGTTCAACAACTGGTTCCGGTCGGGGTCCATCCCCAACCGGATTTCCAAGGGTGTAATCACACTGTTGACAAAAGGAAATGGTGCTGGGCGGGATTAAGATGATTATAGGCCGATAACTTTGCTAAACACAGAATTAAAGATTTGGGCCAAGATCCTGCAGGAGCGTTTGCAGTCCGTTGCCGAGTCTCTGTTGGGTCCGGAGCAGACTTGTTCTGTGAGAGGCCGAACAATTCAGAGCAACCTGCATCTGATCCGCACGATCATAGAGAGTGTAAAAGACGACGATGAAGCCGCGCTGATCAATTTAGATCAGTCCAAGGCCTTTGATAGGGCTGACCATCGCTACCTTGCGGCTGTCCTGCAGGCCATCGGATTCGAACCCGACTTCTGCCGCTGGATTAGCCTCCTGCATCGCTCCCCCAGTGCTGTGGTACATGTGAACGGGAAGCTGTCGGGCGCTTTGCGCTGTCTAAGTCGGTTCGTCAGGGTTGTCCACTGTCGCCCCTACTCTAATGTTTAGGCGTTGGAGCCCCCCACGTCGCTGGCTAAGGGACAGGGCGTGCAGTCCGGCCCTACGTGTGGTTTGGACCCGACCTCCAGCTGGAAAAAAATTGGTCTGAAGTACGAGCAAAGGTCGAAGCGACCGGTCAGACTTGGCGTCGACGGAGGTTGTCCGTGAAGGGCAGTGCGGAGGCGTGTGCCACTTACGTTTTCTCTCTTGTCCTTTATCGATTGTCCATACTTCCTCTCTGTAAAAACCATCGGAAGCCTCTCGAGCGCTCGCTATCCTTCATTTTATGGAGGGGACCCGGGAATCGGGTCGACAGACGAGTCTGTGCACAACGTCCGTGTCAGGGGTGGCGGCTGGGAATGCCACACTTGGTGAGCCACAAACTCTCCTCGTCTTTCTCATCAGCATCTGATCCGATTCTTTGAGCATCAGCTCAAGATGAAGATCAGAACTGATAGAAAACGCTTGCATTCGACAGTCTTTAGCGAAAGGTGGGTGACTGAGGCGAGCTTGTTTCGTGTGAACGGGGCTAACCTCGATTTTCTCTTTTAGGTCTACCTATGTCACATCGGGGCAGCTTCCCGTGGAGCCCTCCCCTTGGTTAGGTTAGACAAGTCTTGTGTACCTAGTTAATTTGAGTAAGTGTTGTTCCCGGTCTGTCCTCGGCCACATCTTTGGTTATGATCCAGGTTGAGATTCCTAACCTCCCCAATTTGTTTTTGGCTCATTTTTATCTCGACTGGGTCAGCTTTATATTTTCCCATGTCCGTATAATTTTTTATCCTTTCCCCACTCCCTTAGCGAGAGAGCGTTTTGATTTTGTCCAATGGGCAGAAATTTTGAGGGTTGGACGGGCACTACTAACATCAGTTATGTTTAGTTTACTTTGTGTTGATTTTTAGTTTATTATTCGGTTCATCTCTCTCCCCTCTCATTCTTCATTATTAGAATTTTATGTATTATTTATTATCATTACATTTTTATGGCATGGGGCACGTTTTGTAGGTCCCCCTTGAGAGGATGCAGTATTGTGGTGTATGTAGGATCGAGTGGTGAATGACGAGTTTTTATGGTGAATGCGGAAATTGTAATGAGTGAATGGGTCATGAATCGGATTAGCTAGGTATAAGATAGTTAGTGACGACCAGCCTCAACCCCTCCCCATTTTAGGCCATGTGCCACAATTGTGTAAATTTCACAATAAATATCTCCAAGAGGACACAAGAAGGCAGCCATGTTAGCAGGTAAGTCACTTGACTTCTACATCTCCCCCTCCTCTCCCCATTGCGGAGGCATTATTGGCCATTGGAGAGGAATCAGTTCCCTATTGCCTGGTCGATTGTACGGGAGTAGTCGGTATAGCGCCCTGGGAATCCTGGTTCTCGATGGCGGTGATTGAGTAGGGCCCTGGGACGCTAGGTCATTTCGCAATGTAATGCCACTATTTTCCAACTCTTTGGCAGATTGATGTGGTCTACACATATCTATAATCGTCGGCTCAGGGGACACAGGCAAGGCGCTTGGTATGGGGGGGGTTTGATTATAGGCGCTTTAGGTTTCCTTATGAACATACGGTTCCGCAGGTTTATTCTGCCTGATCCTGCAACGCAAGTAGTATTAGGCCATTGTCATTGCTGAGGCGGTTACGAACTTCCCAGTATTCCCGGATTGTAGGCGGTGTTGCTTGACGACTGTTTGGAAAACCATTGTCTATGGTTTTGCCTAATAAGGTGTATTGTGTGTCTTTTTGACCAGCAAAACGAATGTGGTCAGGGGAAGTTATGGCAGGGTTACTATCTAATTGGGATATGGATGTGAGGGCTGTCAATCTCATTGCTGCACAAGTCTCATCCGATCCATCAATGTCTATAGGGGTGGGTTTTATGGGGAATGTATCGAGTAGGCTTTGTAATGTAGTGACTAGATTGCGGGAAATAGTATCAAAGGCCCTGTGCCATTTTCCAGGGTAGTGTTGCATGGTGAAACGATATCTCAAGCTTTTTTCTTTGAGTCAGAATAGGCGTGGGTTGTGAATTTTGCTGTGATCTAGATCACCAAAAAGTCCTTCGAGTGGATCATGGTCAGTCACTACTATAACGTTTAGGCAACCTAGTATGAACATGCTGCACTTTTCAAGTGTCCATCTGATAGCTGCTGCTTCTTATTCTATGGGTGCATATCTTTGTTCAGCATCAGTACAGAATCTGCTTCCAGCAAACACAAAGTGCCAGCCTTTAGGACAACAGACTGGGGCTCTTTCGATTGCACATGTGCAGTTCTTCTGAAGAAGTAAAATTCCCATGCCGTCCTTACTCCAGTCAGGGGATAAGCAGGTAACTCTGTTGATGTCAAATGTTGAGACTCCCTCCTTTACTAGTTTAACAATGACCTGCTTTGATTCCTGAAATGCTTTCTCGGGGGTCTGGTTCCAGGTGAATTTTGAATTCTTTTTGACAAGGTCCCGAAAAGGTAGCATAATGGGACTTAATGAATATGCCCAAGCAAATTGGTTTACCAGACCAAACCAAGACCTTGCATCAGTGGTTTTCGGAACAGGGAAATTTAAAATGGCATTAAGCATAGATTCCCGATGAAGTTATTTGCAGTCCACCAAACTGAACAGTGTCTTTACAAAACTGGAATTTGTCTTTGCTGAGTACAATGCCGTTTTGTGCGCATCTCATTAGAAAATCAAAGGTATGATAGAATGCCTGTTTGATGTCGGTGTCGCAGAGTAAAGTATCATCAACCAATTTGATCTTTCTGATAATGTCTTTTAATTCTTCATCGTATTTACGGGTGTATGCATCACCAGATGCCAAGTAGCCTTGAGGCATCCTAAGGTACATAAACCTCCCCCACTCTGTGATAAAAGTTGTGAGTGGTTGGGACTCATCATCTAACATAATAGAGTGGCAGCCATCAACTGCATCCAGCACTGTTTTCCTGGTATTGGGTGGCACTTGCATTGCCAGCTGGAAAGGTGAGGCAGTGTGGTGGGTTTCTCGCTTGCACTGCGAATTCAGATATTGATAATCGATGGTACGCCTCGGTCGACCATTCTTTTTTTGTTGTAATCACCAAGTTGAACTGACTTGAGTCATTTAATGGAGAGATATATGGGTGAATAGAGACCACTCATGCAAATGCATTGGGCAGGTCCATTCTAGCAAAATGGACCAACCTAACTGGTGTATTAGGTACTCTCCTATAAAATGAGGTAAAATTAGCTGGCCTGCTTTTCTTGAGGACACAGGAAGGCAGCCATATTAGTAGGTAAGTCACTTGACTTCTGCATATATATATATATATATATATATATATATATATATATATATATATATGTGTGTGTGTGTAGGAAATGAAGAAATAAATCAACAAGAACGAATGAAAGGACGCATAAAAAGAAGGATAATTGAAAAAAGAAACAAAGAAGAAAGAGAGCAGTAGAATAAAAAAGAAACATGTTCGCATGATTGAATGACAATATTTAAAGAAAAAACGGAAAAAAATATGCTGCGAAGAAAAAATGACAAGAAAGGAATAAAAATAATCGAAAAACGGTAAACGAAAAATAATAATAAAAAATCGGAAAATAAGATGAAGAAAAACCAAAAAACCCAAAAAGCAAAATATCTTATAAAACAAAACTGAATTATGATGTAATGAAAGGATTCGAGCATTTTATTTTTTCTTTTGACATGGGAGAAATAAAACGTAATAAGAAAAAATTAATTAAGCTTTTCTGTTGATAAGCAGACGTGTGATTAATTTCGATTTTCGTTGGAGACCCATTTCTTATTCTTTGGCGAAATCAATTCAAAAACTCTTCATTCGTTTGGCATGAAAAATGAATATTGTGATTTGTTGCTCTTCGTTTTATTCACTGTATTCAGAGATTTGTCATTTTTCAGAATTGAAATTTCTTTTTTTGATACGCTACAATTGGAAATATAAAATCATCGCTTGTGTTAAAATGTCAAACATCTCACTCATATGAAGAGGAACAGATTTGCTACAAGTTCTCAGTTGGCTTAAATTTTTACTGACAAGAGACAAAAATGTTGATTATAGAATCAACTTTTGAGTCGTTATATTGATTTCGCTTGTTACTACTGTAGATAAACCAAACGCTATCCCCCCCCGCCACAAGAAGGAAAAGTCTGAGGATATAAATTATATTAAAAAATATCTGTTAGTAAATGTTGGTTTTAGGTTTATGTTGTTGAAAATGCTGACAGAATATTGCTAGCTTTTCTTTTTCTTAAAGTCCATGAAAAAGAGAATATCAAAAACAGTAGTTTTTTTTTGACCACTCGATAATCTCTCTTTTTATTCTTGATGTGCCTTTCAGGACATAGCAATCTCCATCTTCCCTTTTTTAGTATATGTAAAGTGTTCGTTGCTATAATAATTCTTGGGAAAGATAATAGAGTGAAAATTATGGCCAAATCTACCATTTTGAATTAAAAATTGTCCTTCTCCTAGAGTGGTTGCCAACCAATATTAGAGAATCCTGCCTGGTGCACAGGGAAGGGATGAATTTATGCCTTTCCAAAAGTAAAAGTGTGAAATAAATGCGACCTGCCGGAATTTGAACTAAGTTCGTCGATTACATTTGCAGCGACATTAGCAGTTCGTCCGTATTTCCGTGATCAAATAACAAGTCAAGCAAATATTTTAGAATGGAAGAATTGAGAGAGGATTTTGATAAGGTACTGTCAAAAGAAAATGGAAATAATGAAAGGAGAATGAATTAAGTGGAGCAAAAAACAAAACAAAGAAAGAGATTAGTGAAATTATCATTTCTCAATACGAGGTTGGATTAGCGGCATTGAGGCCGAGCTTAAAATAATACCTCAAATTTATCGGAATCTCAAGACACGAATCTGCCATTATATGATCTGAAACAAAGGTACAGTTGAACACCAATAATAATAATAATAATAATAATAATAATAATAATAATAATAATAATAATAGGATAATATCCTACGAGGCACATATTTTAATGAATAGAACAGAACTAAAATGTCGCTTTTGTGCAAACGATGAGGAAACTATTGATAATCTAATATCTGTGTGCTGTAGCCAATCCCCAGATGAATTTAAATATCAAGAGAGAAAGAGAAATACGTGTGTCGAGAAATATGCCAAAATTATCACCTTCTCTATGCAGAATAATGATATGAACACAAATCACGACCATTGCTGGAAGGTGACATTGTTTCGATGTTCATAATCTTTATCAAGCATAACAACAACACTACACATAAGCTCAGAGACCAGATCTGAATAATAAAAGTCTTCAAAAAACTGACGTGCTCATAGACTTGTTGATCCGGTCTGAGAAAAATATTCCAGCAAAGGAAGAAACATTTAAGAATATAAGGACATGGAAAAAGAAATTTTAAGAATGTGATATTTTAACACAACCACTGTTCCAGTAATAATAGGAGCACTAGGAATGATTAAAAAGAAAACTGTTACATATATTGGAACATATCATCACTATCATACACAATACGAAATATTGTGCTGATGAGCATTGCTCACATGATCAGAATAAATATCTCAATGTAATATCTAAGAAAAATCAATATTCACAAATCATCAAGTCTCAAATAAAAGATTTTTTACAATAATGTTCATCCTGTTCAAGACCCAAGAGCCAACGGTAAAGTATTGTTTACTTATTTGAACCCGTAAGTCTCTAAAGGAATCACATGTACTGTCTTAGCAGTGGTGGTTCCGGACCAAAATATCCTGACAGATTCCAAACTTTTTCAGGTTGGTTTTAAATTCAGAGTTTTTCCGTCTCCTAGACCGGTTGCTCTAAGACCCAGTATGTCCTGCTATTTACCCATAGTGGGGGGATTTCTACCTTTAGTGAATGTAATGAATTCGATAAGAATTTGAACTCTACTCTCCGATTCTTAAATCCGAGCTGATATCCATTACTTCACTTTACTAAATGGCAGGGTAGCTGGGTAGGATAGAGTAAGTAATTGTAAATCTGCAAATAATAACAATAATGATAATGTTGAATCAAAGTTTCTTTACACGTGTACATTAGAATAAACTCTGTAACGTTTTGTACCCCCCCCAAAAAAAATCGGGAAAGATGTTGATTCAATTTTGATCTGAAATGTTCCATGTATAATGTTCGATTTATGTGATCCGTGGAGAAGCGCTGGTTAATTGCATTCACAAAAAATGAGATGTTTTTAAAAATATTATTGATTGAAAATATTTTTCTATTATTAGTCTACACACGTATTGATGTGTTCGCGTAAAACTAATATAAAATGAAATAAAAACAGAAGAAATTAAGGAATGAGCCGGTGAATGAAATATTTCAGTAGACGTCGAAGGAAGTAGAAAAAAGAGAGGTTTAAAAGACTGAAGTAATTAATAAATAAGTGAATGAAATAGAATGAAGAAAAAGAAGGAAAGAAGGAATATATGACACAATCAGGAATAAAGAAACAAATGAAATAAACAGTAGAAAATGGGAGAAACGAGTAAGGAATGATTTATTAATGGCGAAAGATGTAAAGAAAAAAGAAGGAAAAAGAAGAATAAAAATACATAAATAAAATAAGAATGTAGAGTAGATTGAAAAATAAAAAAAGAAGTTGAAAATAAGAATGAATAATGAAGAGATGAAATTTATCCTTTCTCTCCCTTTCTCTCTCTCTTTTCTCTCAAAAATGAAGAGTATAAACTCATCCTCTCTCTCTCTCTCTTTATCTTTTTCTCTCTCTCTGTGCTATGTACCTTCCGGTTGTAGACGATTAATATTTTTAACAGGTTTCTGCTTTTTGTTTCTCTCAACCCGACTTGCATTTCTATAACACTTTCCAATTTTTTTGCCCGTAATTTTTGATTCTCTATCACATTTCTAAAACCAAAAGGTTGGTTTGTCCATACTCCCCCCCGTTTCTCCTGAATTTGATGAGACACGTGAGTATTACATTTTCTAAGACTTTTTCCTTGAATATGTGTTTCAAAGTATTCAACTATTTCGTCTATATTCTTACAACTTCCTTATTTGTCACATGTCCTTTTTATGACATTCTCAGTATTAGTTATGTAGAATCACATCTCAGTTACCGAAAGTTGTTTTCTTCAGTTCTACTAAATTTTCCAGCATTTTCTATCATATGGGAGTGTTGAAGTTACATGAAAAAAAAATAATGACGGAGAATGATTGAAAGGAAGGAAGGAGATCGATAAGAAATAAAACTAAGACAAATGACCCCCACCAAAAAAAAAAGAGAATTTTCAACAAATGGAAAATAAAAACACAAGCGGGTATAAAGAAGGAAAAGAATAATTGAAAGAAATTTTATTTGAATCTCAACACACTTGAAAAAGGACTGAATAAATGAGTGGAAAGAAAATCTACATGAAAGCAGAGATTATTATTTTGCAATTCACCCATCTCTGGGGAAGCAGAAGAAGTTCTTTGATATCATTCTTTATAATTATTTTCTACTAGAAATATCAATTTTTCTTAACCTTTTAGAAAAAAAACACTTGTTTTTCATGCACACGCATACAGCAATGGCGGCTGTAACATGCCTCGAGAATACCAGAGAATACGCCCGCTTCTTATTTTTTTCATCAATCGAATTTTGAATATGTTCCTAAGCAGTCAATTAATAAACATCCGAACTCAGAGATTTATACTGTATTAAATGTATCACTTAAAGAGACTGGCAGATGTAGGTTTGTTATTATCGCATTGGCTTCGTTTAAAAAAAAACAAAAACAAAAAGAACGATGGTTGCACAGAGAAGCAGTTATTTTCAAATTGAGTAAAATATCAGTATTGATCGGATATTAAATATGATCTAAACGACAATGATGTGGTTGCTAGGTGACATCCAAGAGAAAGATGTCAAACATTGTATTCATGTGATTATAAAACTTTTCGTAATATTGAATCAGAAAAAAAGAAATTTCTTCTTGGAAGAAATTCATAAAATTGGTAAGAAAGATCAATAAATTTTTATTACAGAACATTTTCAATAAACTGTTATGCCTAAAATTAAACAGAAAATTCTCTTAAGATTTTTCAGAAATATTTTCATTTTAAAAAACAGTTTTGATATTGAAGCTAATAAATCTAATATTCTACAGATCTGTCGACGATTCTCAACATTCGGAAAGTTTATCTATCTTGCTGGTATCCAGATTCTTAAGTAAAATAAATAAAAAATGAAGCCTCATCACACATCAAACCTTTTACCCTGCCAACATGTAACGAGGAAATGTTGTAGAGTTAGACCACTCACTTCCCATCTGTTAAAAATACAACAAAATTCTAGCCGTTGTTCCAACTGAGTGAAGGTCTTTAAATCAAGTTCCATCTCGATCCATTTCATTGTGTAAGGTTAATGTGCTGGAACAAACAGAATTACAAAAATAGCACTGAAAAGACTCTTTTATCCGCATAAATGGCGTCAGAATTCTTTCCAAGGAATCGCATCAATTCAACTTCGAAAGCAAAATAAAGTCTTAGATTTAGGACTTTATTGAAATTAGCAAAGTAAGATGCGGAGAAAAGCTTCGATTAAAGAGCAAAATTTTCTTCAGAGTATCTGAAGGATAAAAGGAAAAAAATGTGCATTTTTTTCTCGAGTTTTGACGAAAACCAAAAGCGCACCGTGGTTGCATTTAATTTGGATTGCATTCAATTCTGATTGCCTTAAAATCATTGAAGCGCTTACTGTATAAGAAAGGCGGCAAGACCTTTTCAACTCTCACTCTATCATATTATCCATAGCATATAGAAACTATTTCTAAAGTACTTATAAGCAGCCTAACCAAGAAGGCGTTAGTTTTTAATGACTAATAGGAACATGTGCTAATTTATATTAACTGATCGGATGACTGTCTGCCTATCTATCTATCTATCTATCTATCTATCTATCTATCTATCTATCTATCTATCTATCTATCTATCTATCTATTTGAGCAGCTGGTTCTTATTGGAAAGCTTTTATTAAAGACCTTATTTAATTAATCGAGAAATTTTGATAGTTTGTTTTAAACATTTTCTGATTTTAGCATGTTTTCGTATAAGATGTTGGGTTGATTCCATTGTGTGAGAACTGTCCGTACCTACATCTTCAAACCTTTTCAACCGCCGTTGGTTATTTTCAGTGGGTGTATTCAAAATTCGAAAGAATACCAGGATGTAGCCAACAGAATCTTGTCTACGACACAGACATCACAGCCGGAAGTACTTGAACGAATAACAGTCCAAAGATCAACTTCGGACGGTTTATACACAATTTGATCCTAATAAAAATTGAGACAAACACAATCAAAACAAATAAACAAACAAAACTTGTCGATTGATTCTCATAAAAATGTTTGGATGCATATGCACGGACGCGCGCACACACACACACATACAAATATATATATAGGTATCTCCACGAGAAAGGAAAGCTTTCAGCGCTCTAAATTTTATATATATATATATGTATCCGTATGTATATATAATTGAAAATTATAAAAGGAATAAATAAATAAAATACATATGATAAAAAGTAACTAAAAATACATGAAGAATATAAATAAATATACCTTCCCAACATTTTCTTGGGCAATTATATTTATTTATCAGTAATTTTGATTACTACGATAATTTAAGTGTATCTAATATTTGATAAATGATATTTGATAAATGATATTCGATAAATAATATTTGATAAATGATATTCGATAAATGATATTCGACAAATGATATTCGATAAATCATATTTGATAAATAATATGATATTTGATAAATAATATGATATTTGATAAATTATATGATTGCTGTTAACATTTAATGTCTTTATTTTACTAAAACTTTTACAGATATTTCTTTTGTAATGGTGAAATTAAAATAATATAAATATCGAACAATTTCAGATAAAATTTTACCGCATAACAACATTTTTTAACATTGAAATGGAAAATTATGACGTTTTTAGTATCGAACAGGTTTGAAATGTAATTGGAGTCAATGACAGGCGTTTTTGGTGCAGTATATTGAAAATAAATCATAAATAAATATTTATATTGAAAATAAATCATAAATAAATATTTATATTGAAAATAAATCATAAATAAATATTTATATTGAAAATAAATCATAAATAAATATTTATATTTAAAATAAATCATAAATAAATATATGTGTTAATAAATTCCATTTTCATGAAATTTTGAATTTCATATTCGATCACTCTGATGTGAATTAATATGGAATACGATTACATTTTTTAATAAGTACTTTTAATTTACTAAAGGAGAGGAATTGAAACTACCATGTCTCATTCAAGTCAAATTTGGCGATAGGAAAGTCGATAACGAAACTGGAAATTCAAGAAGAAAAGTGTGTTTCTATCCGAAAAATTAGGCAGTGTTAAAATCAGTCCTAAAATACTTAATACGGTATCTTCAACAGATGGGTTATTACAGCAGAGGAGCCAAGAGTAAGCGTCTTCTGAAAGCAGTCAATATGCGACATAGAAATTAATATGAAAAAAAAATGGAAAAGACGGAGTTTGTCGTCTGTCATTTTTAAATGAATCACCTATACTGAATTGCTGGGCAGCAGTCCAGTATCGATCACATGATTGACTCGCTTTCCAGTTTGATTCATCCCCCCCAGCAACACTGGATCAAACTTGTTGAATTCTAGTTGATGGTATGGAAGTAATTTGAAACACTATTTGTTGAACACATCTCCAGGAGTCGGTGAACAATCCCTCTATAATGAAGGAATGACTGTCATACTTCTGCAATTAATCTTTGCCGAATAGTTTTCACTGTTCGAGTGAATTCTATTGAAGCCATCTTTGATGGTTCTGGATCAAAGTTTGGATTATGGAGCGACGAGTAATTTAGACTCAAAACCGCTTGAATGTCTGGACAATTCTAAAAAAAATCCTCTCTATCTCTTCGATAGTTCTTTGGATAATAACTTCAGTCATTTCATATTAGATGGAGTGCCATTTCACGCAGGAACGCATCTCTAGACTGGCACATCTGAAAAGGTATCAATCGTACTTTGTGTCAATTTCTTGACATTAATCTTACAAGTCTAAGCGTGACATTCTTAGAAAAAAAAATACTCGCAAAAAAAAAAAGAAAAAGAAAAAAAGAGTTGATTCTTATTTTAAACAGAATTTGGCACATAAAAGCAAATATTTGTTGCTGGAAATTTTTTCTTTAGTCATATTTTTTAAAATCGGCTAATATTTTTTCAGTTATTTAGAGCGTTCAATAATTGTAATGGTAATTTTAGCCGTTTCCTTATAAGGAAATATTCAGCATTTATTGACCAAACAGCCTATATTACTGTCGGTTGAAATTTATAAAATCTCTATTAATAGATTTGTTATCAGTAAAGAAGGTTTCTCAAGTCCAGTTAGCGTTCTCGCTCTTTTCAATATTGATGAGAATTTCCTTCTTAACCTTTTGTTTGAAGTAATGTGTAATCTCAACATCTTGATTATGTTATTAATTTCACTTCGAGTTCTAGTTTTTGCTATCCAATTTAGTTGTTGTTGCTGTTGTTGTTAAAAGTTCTCAAGTGATTTGGTTTCCGTTACAGTTTATGATTCTGTAGCGCCAATACACGAGTTTCGAAGAAAAAGAAAAATCTTCCTCGTTGAGACTTAAAGGCTTCATTCGCTTTAAGACATTTTAACAATTGCTCTTTAAAGCGGCTGTACCTTGTCTGAAAAAAAGACCTCCTTATATTTATCAAGTCTTTTTAAATGAAGAATTCATAGAATAGCGATTCCTGAAGAGTTGAATTCTCGTCGAGCATATTTAAATTTAATTCTATCAATTCAAAGTAACGCATTTTTTGAAAAATTTACAAGTCTTTTTGAGCAGTGTTTGACTTTTCATCATCTCTGTATATGTGTTATCTGTCATTTCAGCACTGACTGGATTTTACAATTTATAAAATTTACCAAATCTATTCTCGTTTTGTATTCTCTAATCTCGCCAAATCTTGTAACAATCTTTCTTGTCCCGATTTATGCCATTAAAGGTACATGAATGGTTTTCAAGACGACTATAATCGATGAATTATTTCGATGAAACCGAGACTTTTGATCTTTTTTCCCTGTCGTTATTCCAACTTAATGCTGCAATGATTTCTCCCTCGAGAATATAAGTTATCAATTGAAAAATTGTGATAACGGTCTAGAAATCCTGAATAAAAAAAGCCCGCTGGGTCAGTAACATTGGTGATTAATTAACGAACACTAAGAATAGAGAATTGATTCCCAATACCTATTCTATATAGAGAAGAGTCAGAGGGTAGAAAATGAATAGACAACACTTCATTTAGAGTTTCCGGTTACATTACGTCTTTGCAGTGTTTTACGCGAATAAGTGAATTTTCGAAGATCAAATATCGCCAAATTTAAACCATCAAAATACTCGTTGTCATAGTCACTATATTTACTTACATAGTTTCACCCGTGTTATATATAGGGCGTATCAAAATGCTTTAACAAACTTTGGGTACGCGTTCTTCACACCAAAACAAGGAAAAAGTCCACATAAACATATGACCACAAATCCTTCGTTTTTGAGTTATTAAGTTTAAAGACAGTTTACAGTAGGTGTATTACCATGTAGACTAGCTTACATTTGTCATTTGTGTACATTCTGTCTTCAACGTTTAACGGGTGTAATAGTGAGTTAACTGAGAAGTGTTCTATTTAACAATGGCAGGGTATTCATATCCTGAGCAGGAAGATATGATTTACATATGGCCGCGCGAATGGTAATGGACGCGAGGCTGCACGACTGTTTCATATTGATTTTGCAGACCGAAGGCATCTCAGTCATCCAACATTGCTACTGAGACTGGATTCGTGGCACCATAAACTATGGATCGAGGAAGACCGGGATCCGCTCGTACGGCTGGCCACGGAAAACACATACTATATGATATCAGAGACAATCCAAGTACAAGCACACGTCAAGTGCCTCGAGTATGTCGTACATCTCATAGTACCACATGGAGGGTACTTTAAGAGTAGCTCCTGTATCCGTATCATTTGCAACGTTTGCAGTGTCTTTCGCCATCTGATCACTCACCATGGGGGAACATTTGACATTGGTTTATTGCACAAACTGCCGATCTGTTGTTTGTCTCTGCCGTCTGCAGTCAACATTTGGAAGAGATGGAATAACAAATTTACACAACCAACATTTGTTGGTGGATCAGAATCCCCATGTGAGGAACTCGCCTCCAAGGTTTGTAAAAGTATTTTTGGATTGTATCTTGGATTGTACATTTCACAGCGTCTACCGGAAATTTTAAAATTAAAAAAACGAAGGATTTGCGAACATATGTTTATATGGAGTTTTGTCCTTGTTTTGGTGCGAGGAACCCTTCCCCAAAAGTTTGTAAAAGTATTTTTGATACATGAATAAAGATAAAGGAGACATATTGTTTACCAACGTGTTTCGTCACATGATGGACTTTACCAAGTCAAATATAAGGATTCTATTTGGAAACATGTATTCAGAAATTATTCAATACTCACTGGATCTTACACATTTCTGGACTCGTTTCAGAAGGCAAAGAAAAAACTAACATCTATCTATCTATCTATCTATCTATCTATCTATCTATCTATCTATCTATCTTGTCCATAATTTGAAAGTATTTCGGTTCTTTACAAATTATGACAAATTGTAATCGAAATAAAATTTAATATTTATTTTTTTTGTATGCCAGGCAATGTTGTAAAGGATAAAATTTGTAATTTTATATCGTTGAGGTTAAGCTGGATAACACGTATCTAAAATCTCCATTAGGTGTTTATCAGTAACAAGTACAAAGTAAAGGGCTACTATTCAATTAACTCAATCCGAAAACCTTCACTACAGAAGAGGATAATCTAGTCTTGTTCTTGTCATAGAAACATTAATATAACCATAGAAATATTCCTATAATAATCAAAGATTATAATTGATAATAAGGAGATGGGCAGCGTTGATCCTACCAGCATGTAGGATTTACAAATTCAGAGAAAGTTTCAATCACTTAAAGTATAAATGACATAAAAGCTAATCTCAAATATTGTGAGATAATATCCCGAAGGCATTAAAGAGATAAAAAGAAAAGAATCACAAATATCTCGCACGACTGTACTTTCGATTCAGTTGCGCGGAATGAAAAGGAAGTCAGAGTCATAAAAACAAATATCTTTGGAATGAGACTCAACAACAGGGAAGTGGCCAAAGATTTTAATACTTCGTCTCTATCTATCTAGAGAATTTAAGAGCACTTTTAAAGTCGTGTGATGGAGGAAGATGGCTTTTGGTAAAAAGAATTCAATAAAGTGATGACTATGGATATGACGTTGTTTCCTAGTGATGACATTGGTGCAGTATATAAGAAAATAAATATACATTTATTATATTTCGGCAGCATGTCTTCATTCAAACACGTTTGGTTGAATAATCTAGACATATTATGCCTATTTATTTTAATCCTGTCAAATTCACGGATGAATTTTTTAGTGCTGTAACAAAACTGATTAAGAAAGGCGCCGTAGTTTTTTGTTATTTATTTTCTTTTCTCAAGTATATTCAATCTCATCCAAGAGCATTTCAGGGGTGAATTTTGAGAGGATTAAAATAAAAATAAATTGCTATAACATGTCTAGATTATGCAACAAAACATGCTTGAATATATATATATATATGTATATATATATATATATATATATATATATATATATATATATATATATATATATATGTGTGTGTGTGTGTGTGTGTGTGTGTGTGTGTGTGCGTGTGTGCGTGCGTATGTGTGTGTGTGTGTGTGTGTGTATTTGTGTGTGTATGAGGATATTACACCAAAAATATGTCAAAATCCCTATACGATTACAGTCATATTTCGATGCGTATCAATGCATCTTATCAGGCGATTGTAAATTACTGGCGAGTCAACGATTTATTTAGATTGCAAAGCAAAATACGACGTCTTTTTACGAAAAAAAGAAAAAAGGGATTATAAGGTTTGTAGGCTTTACTCTGATCAACCAGTCAAATATGACCTAAGTTAAATTTAAACTAATCGAAGAAGTAAAAATTTTAAAAATATATTTTTCATAAATGACCCATGACACGTAGATTGGCAGCTAACGACAGCCAGACATAAACTATAGCGGATGCCTTGTCAGCATTGATGATTTTG
>OZ038485.1:4309317-4336817 GCA_964036315.1 Acanthosepion esculentum | reverse complement strand
AGATATTCATTTCTAAAGATTCGCTACGCCATACTGTTCAGTTTTAATAGCTAGCATTTTCCAGAAAAATGATATTGCTAATTGCATTTGCATATGTGTACCTGTGCATACTTTCGAAAAGTGTAGTTTCCTCAAAGGTACACGGTATCATGAAATAAGCTAAAGGCTTTTCTACGGTCGAGGATATTATGAAGAAGTGACGCCTACATATTTAATAACGCTAAACCAGATTAAGGCAAATATAGTTTTGCTTACACCGAAAACAATATTTAGTCAGATGGCGATATTTCAGTTTACGATAACAGGTTATTAGGATAATTGTCTGTACGATGTTTCCGTTCAGTTCCTCAAAAACCAATTTGTTATCCTATCACTATTACCATTCAGACGCTCTAGTTACGATTAACGATTCCATTCTCAATGAGGTTTCAGACTTTGAATGTCTACTGAACCTGAAGCTCCCTCCAGACCTCTAGTGCACCTCATCTATACAATCCATTTTAAAAGTGGCTGGAAAAATGGTCAATTCTTTCTATAGTTCCAGGAAGTACCTGATGCCTTCTGTCATGTTTACAAGAGACAGATGAAGTTAAAATGGACTAAGACTTCTACATTGGAGCTACAGCTGCTCACTTGCATCTCTTGATCTAGTTAAAAATCATTTACTGTTGTTGGTTGATTGTTTTTTTGCGGTTTATCAACTCTTGGGTTATTTAAAACCAAGACATATTTTGGATTGTAAGAACAAACTTTTCTTTTGCGAGGGAATATTACGTTAACAACAATTTTACAGATAACAATGATTTTCTCGATGAAAGACTTATTATTTAACCCATAACTAGGGTATTTGTGTGCAAGTGAATGCAACGAAAATTATTTACGGCATCTTGTGGAAGAAGACTTGTTTTCTACTCTGCAAGGCTCTTTACCACAAACGCGCAACACGTTACAAACCGATTGATACTCGATCGTTATCTCTGCGTTCTTCTGGACACCTTTGCTTGATCGGCAATGGGTCTGCGTGGTCAAGTTAGTTAAAACGGATCTAACATCAGAGGGACGCCGGTTCGAATCCTTCCGGAGGGCGCATATTTTTCTTTAATAAGATTTCTCGAATGCTCAAGCCGGTAGACAAAAATAAATAAATATACTATTTAATGAATTTAACTGAGCGTCTATTCAAATATGAGTATCGACTAAAAACAACATTTAAGCGATATAATCTGTCGTATTAATAAATTGTAAAAAGTCATTACTTCTATATATAGATCTTCATTTTAATAAGTAGAGGCGCTTAATTAATAATAATTATATGATGTCCAGAATATACATAGAATATAGGTAACAACCCGCTCAAGTTTTAATATGCAAAGTAAGAAAAACATTTTTTATTTATAAAAAATAAAAATAAGCTACAGAAAGAAATATTTTTTGACAAAATAACTTATATACGTGAACATAATGCTATTTTAATATTTTACGTTTCAGTTTGGTCATTTTAATCAGTCTTTCAATCATTTACTTTGTGAACTGTTTTTCATGTTTCAAATTGAACATTGCTTGCAGCTATTTTAATTGCTTGCCAAAGATATGTTTCGCTTGAATGTGGTTTTCCATTCTCATTTGCAGTCTTTTAATTATGGACCAAAGTTTTATTTTTATTTTTTATTTTACATTGGATTAAAATCTGGTTAATAAGGAAGTATTCCATTAATTTAGGACATCTGAAACATTTCTGTTTTGTAAGATGGTTAATAGTAAGCTTTGCAATATTGTCTGACATAAACAGGCTCTTTAACTTAAAGTTTCTCCTTTGTAACCTGTATCTCTCCAAAAACGCTTTGTAGAAAGGAATTAGAATGATTCTCTCTATTCACCTCGACGTCAACATCAACTAATAAAATACCTTTAATTTTACTGCCTACAATAGTAGACATAAGTATTAGTCCACTCCACGCTATTGTTGTCGTCTAAGTCCTGTTATTTAATTATTTTTATGATGGATGCATCCTATCGCCCAGGCATACGATGCATCCAATGCAGCTCTGTATTTATTTACTATTGGAAAATCGATTTTTATGTACTTTCCCCGTCTAATGATATATTTCTCTTCATCATTTTTATTTAGTGGTTTAACATTATTTTTATGTTTAGATGCATTTAAACTGATCAAATTTTATTTCAGAAAAACAATAAAATTAAATTTTGTTTGATTAAAACCCTGCTAACATGGAAGTACCCAAGAATCATTTGAGGCACATAATGCTTTATGAGTTCAAGAAAGGAAAGTCAGCAGCCGAAGCGGCTAGAAACATTCACTCAGTTTATGGAGAGGTATGTGAGAATGAAAGAACTTGCAGAAGATGGTTTGCAAAATTCAGAGGTAGAGATTTCACCCTTGAAGATGAAGATCGAACCGGACGTCCAGTTGAGTTTGATGAAAAGCTTCTTGAAGCAGCCCTTGAAGAAAATCCTGCTTTATAAGTTGAGGAATTGGCAGTGGTTCTCAGTTCAAACCATACAACTGTTCATCGTCATCTTCAACAACTTGGAAAAGTTCCTAAACTTGGAAAATGGGTGCCTCATGAATTGTCTGAAAACAACCTCAAATCCCGAGTTGACATCTGCTCTTCTCTCCATTCTCACCAACTTGTTTCACCTTTTTTGGATAGACTTGTGACTGGCGACGAAAAATGGATCTTTTATCGAAATGTTAAGCGTCGTAGACAGTGGCTTGGTAAAGGGGAAGGACCCCAGCCACAGCCGAGAAGAGAACTTCATGGGCAAAAGGTTCTTCTTTCAATCTGGTGGGATTGCCAAGGAATAATCCACTTTGAATTCTTACCACCTAATGCAACAATTAATGCTCAAATATACTGTCAGCAATTAGAGCGTTTGAACCAAGCTTTGAGGAAGAAAAGACTTTCTCTAGTGAATCGAAAACGGGTGATGTTTCATCAGGACAATGCGCGACCACACACAGCAATAATCACGTCACAAAAGATCGAAGAACTTGGTTGGGAGAAAATTCCTCATCCACCTTATTCTCCCGACATTGCTCCTTAAGACTACCTTTTGTTTCGTAGCTTACAGAATCATTTGGAAGAAACAGCTTTTGTAACACAGGAAGAGGTTAAAACTGACATTTGTGAGTTCTTCGAATCAAAGCCAAAAGAATTTTACAGTAATGGAATTAGTAAGCTTGTTAATAGATGGAAGGAATCATAGATAATCATGGGAAATACATTGTTTATTGAATCTGTAATTAAATGTAACATTTGGTCACTTGTTTTCTTTATTCAAAATTCGGACAGAACTTATGGGATGACATGATATATATTTATTTGGGAGATATGATATACAAATTTATATATAGTTGGATAGCAAAATGGGGAAAAAACAAATCCTATGCCATGCTTTCTGTCTTTCGAAAGGACTTCTTCAGACTGATAGTGGTTTTACTGACGGAACTTATAGAAAGAATGGCGGGGCTAGAGAAATGCATCAAACGTTGGTTAGAAATTTTACATCGAGAAACGCTGGAAATGCATATAGGTTTAAAATTAAAATTTGACACCTGATATGTGTAGATGCATAACATGGTCAATTTTATTCAGTTTTATATCACATTTTTTTTTATCGATATTGCATTATTTGCTCGTTATTTAAATTTAAGACTCCATGGATAAAACAATTAGTAGTTTAACGAAGCTTGATTTTGATTAATTGATTAATTTGTTTAACGGTATATCAACTCTTTATGGATCATTTAATGTCGACATTTATTTTTCTTGAGAGCTTTGAAGTAATTTGATAATTTTACTATAAATATGTATTTTTGGTATTTTTTTAATATAAAAATGTATTGCTGGTATTTTTACTATAAAAATGTATTTTTATACTTTCATAGTGTTTTGTTTTCGTTTGGAGATTAACTTTTTTTGCCCATAGCTGGGACTCTAACAGGTGCTACCACCCCGGGTCTGGGTACAGCTGGAAACAACAGCAATTAACAGGAGGTTCCAAACCTTTCCATGGCTGAAACACGCCACGTGGACGTTTGGTCATTTGACCGTCCCTTTTGAATTTATTTATATTTGTTGTATATCAAACATTTCACACTTACAAATATTTCTAATAAAAGCATAGATACCAAAATTAATGTGGAATATTTATTACATATAAACAGATGTTGAAAATGTTTGCATTGTCATTTTTTAATAACAATTTGATGTGAAAAATATGAAGTGCATAATAAAATCACACATTGATGAAAGATAACTGCAGATGTACGAAAATTCCTTTCCAATATCAGTCAGAGGCCGGCATTGGTAACCGGGTGTGCCAAGATGAAGTTTCTTCATCTGGTAGCACTCGCGGTTCCACGTGTGGATAATGTTAATGTTGCTCAAGTTCAGAAAGAAGAACGGCACGAGGAACCGATAGAAGAATCTGAAGACTCAGAATGGCAGGCTAAACATTTCCCTGTTGAGATTGTGGCTGTAGATGATACGTAGGTGCACGTTTGTGAAGCTGCTTATGATTCATTGGAATCATGCAGAGGAAATCAATTGCAACCCGAAAAGATATCCAAGCAGCAACTGAGAATGCGGCCATTGGATGTGGCTCAAAAGAAATGATGAAATTTTGACTAGAGACACGATCCTTGAAAGGTTGAGTAGTAGTCAAAAGACAGTAAACGATGTGGTGAGACCTCGTATCAAGGAGAGTGTTGCCGGTGCGCAGGTCGTGAAACGGAGCAGTATTTTGACCTTGTATCAGACTTTGAGAAATGACATTTTTTTGGTGTTTTGATAGAAATTGATTTGTTCATTTGTGATCGTGTAGCTTAAGATTACATCTGCTAAACATTTGTGGTGTGTTCTGAAAGTATAGAGCCAAATGTGAACATTTCGAGAACTGTTTGCGCTGAATTCATGCAACCAATCAAAGAAGCCTTCCACGGGCGTGAACAGACACTCTCCTGGAGCTTGCTTAGTCGGCAGTGAGACTCCGTTTATTTACTGTTTGACATGCAGTCAGTCAAAGGATTATTTGTCTATACCTCATGTATGAATTTGTGTCGAATTGCTACATCACTCAGGCCTGTCAGCAAGCACACCACCCAAATTTTATGGCCGAAGATTATGTTGACGAAGATTATGTTGAGAAATATTCCCTGTGCAAAATACTTTTTATTATTTATTATCTACGAACATAATTATGTATCCACCTATATACAGGGTGTCCATAAAGTTTTTGTGAACTTTAAAAATTTATAACTTTATTTGTATTTGCGATAGAAATAATTTGTAAAAAGTATTAGAAAGAAGTAAATCTATATTCTTTAAGGTTTTATTGAAATTTTATTTAAGTTTCCACATGTCCTCCATCATTAGCAATACAAAGAGTAATACGATTTTGCTGTTCACGGAAAACATTTGCCAACTGATTTACAGTAATGTCTGAAATCACATTAGTTATTTTAGCTATACTTAAAACTAGTAACATTAAACTTTATAACATTTTTTACAGATTATTTCTATCGCAAATACAAATAAAGTTATAAATTTTTTTAAAGTGCACACGAACTTTATGGACACCCTGCATATGATTTAAATAACATTTTCAATCGTTACTCCGAGTTCCATGCAAGTTTCATCCAATTCTCTTGTGAACTGAGTTTTTTTTCATATCACGTTTTCTTTCCTCTATAAATATACGCTAATTTGAGGATGACGTAAATTGTTTTAAAACACTTCTGTTAATGACATACACGGTTTTCGAGTGTCACGTGTTTACATGTCAGAGGATTTTATGACTAAATATTTTGCGACTACAAATATTAGAAGACTAAAAAATAAAAAAACGGCACCAATAGAACTTAATTAACTTAATTAAACTTGGAACAAACATATTGAATATATTTAACAATTAAAAAATATCAAAACACTACAAGTTGATTAGTAAAGACGCGATATTTTGGAAAAAACTCGACACAAGTGTGAAGTTGCGATACTGAAAAACCAGTAAAAGGACCCACTGTCTACCTATCGACACAGTCTTATTACCCCACAAAATGTCCTTGATAATGGATTATAAAAGCTGAAATCACTCAGAAGATTTATTTGCAACCTTCGACAAGAAACCAAGAGAATGCTCCGAAACGAAGCATATATATATATATATATATATATATATATATATATATATATATATATATATATATATTAGAAATATTCATTCATCTTGAACCACACACACACACACACACACACACACACACACACACACACACACACACACACATATATATATATATGTATATAAATATCTGTTTGCTCATTTTTGAGTATGTCCTTTACTAAGGTGGCTCGCTAATCACTGATGCAGGTGCCACCTAAGGCACATTTGTGTTTCTTCAGCACTCGATGAGGCAACCTGTTATTCCTACTGCAGATATTTTTCGGAGCCATCTTAATTCTCTTTCCTGGGAGAGCGCACAATCTGGTGAAACAAGTCTTTTGACTGACGAAGCCGCTGATCAATGTCGAAATATGTGAAACTCATTCTTTTCAGTATTGCCTAATATATTTCCCATTCCGTCAGATTCCTGTTCAGCTTCACTCCCTTTAATCCTATATATATAAAGTGGACGCTGAAGTCAACACCCAGAGGCGACAGTCTGTTTCAGGTAAACGCAATCGTCGGTCCATCGTTAGTCTGACGGTGGCGTATAGCATGTAACAGGTTGACTTCATTGTCCACTTTTATATTTACGTACGCTCTATCCTTGCTATTGAGCACTTTAACCCAAAATATAGCATACCTTAAAACTATATTTTATCATATATATATATATATATATATATATATCATAATCATAGTTTGGCTTTGTAAACGATTTGGGAGGACACACCATGTTTCTTGCAGGCTGTTAGGTCTTTCTTCAGGAATAAATGTGAAGGAAACTATATTTACACCAATAAGTTTATTATATCTACACGAAGGGGTGCTAAAAAAATTCGACTCGTCTAATAGACTCTATTGGAAAGAACACTGTCATTTGGTGATTTTGTCAAAGGATTAAAAGTGGTTGGACAGAGAAACTTTCATCACACGTTGCATATATATATATATATATATATATATATATATATATATATATATATATATATATGTATGTGCGTGTGTACATACTGATACATATATATATATATATATATATATATATATATATGAAATAGACGTTACAAAATCAGTTTATGACAGGTGAGAATAGCTAACGAATAATGTTTCTTAGATGCGATGAAATCTCTAATGGCAAATTCGACTTCAAATTCAACTCGTGTCCATAATAAATGTTATTTTAACGTTGCTATTTTTCATCACCTTTACTATCGACCTGGTGTACCGGTGTCTGTCTCATCCAATGAACGAATTCATCATGACACTGTATCAAGTTTAGACAACAGAAGCAAAAAGTGCGAATTTGGCGAGAAACTATTTACTTTACTTTCCTCGTTAAATTGTCTTGCATCATGTGTTCAGTTTTCTTTTTCGTTGACACATTCCATGATGACAGAGAGAAAGAGAGAGGTAAAGAGAATGTGTCAGTCACGTGTACAGTAGGTTTGTCACTGACATCCGGTAGAAAGAAAAAAATCAATTTAGGAGGAGATTCACTTTTCTGTCATTCTCCGCCCACTATTCATTGCAGCCATGATATTTAAAGAAGTGGTGAGTAACACATTTCTGATTTTTGCCAAGTGTCATACATAACCGGAATGTCAGACTTTCGATGACGTCATAATCATGGGATTATTTTTTCCGATCCTCAGATTGGAAATCACACACCTTGCCCCTGTACCTACATTATGTTTAGCAAGTTCCTCGCACAGATTAATCCGCTAACGTGGAGATTTTGAATCTGTCTACTTTGGCTCATTAGTGATTTGGTTTTGATGTTTAATTAAATTTAGTTTGGAACTATTTGAGGCTGACGTTTCTCCTACAGCATTTTGGGAGGGACAAACGAATACAATTACTTCTATCTAAGGTTTTCATTTGAAATGGTTGGAAAAATGTCACAGAATTTCTGCAAAGAGGTTGGTGAGCGCTCTCACTGAGTGATCACAAAATAAAATATGTCGTCAGTTACTTTCTCACCGCCGTATTATGGCTTCCCTGTGCCTTTTCTATAAAAACTTTCATGATAATTGTTCTGATGAAATTTCCTCTATAGTACTTAGACTTTTATGAATTTAAGCACAGTACTAGATTGGTGGCAAGGTCTTATCATCTCACAGATGAAATGGCTAGATGTAACCGTAAGTTCTATGCTAACAGTTTCTTCTCTCGCACTTCCCGCTTGTGGTACTCTCTTCCGGCTTCTTGCTTTAACCTTAAAAAATTAAATGAAATATCAGTTGTTTTCTTCTGTCTTCTTGAATCCTATCCTGTTATTGTTCTTAATAATGTTTCTATTTTTCTTTTCGTCTTTCACACTCTGTAATCTCTTGCGTCCTTGTTTGAGGTGAAATGATTAAAAAAAGCGGGTATTTCTGTTTTATGTAAACTCAATGGCGTCTTTCAGGTGGTAGATGATGATAGATGTAAATAAGCATTTATAGGACAGCTATTCAGACAAACATAAACTTACTAATATCTGTCACTACCAAATTTGTTAATCGACAACATTTATATTTTTAATGTCGAATGTACAAGGAGAAATGATCTGGTTACTACGTAACAAGACTTCCATCTGTTAAAAACGAAAAATCTATTACAGCTGCTAATGGTTATTGATGAATTCTTTGATTTCGCGATTCGTAAAGAATATTAATTATTTATTAACAATATTAACAATATATTTTTGGCGCGATCAAAGTCAGGAATAATAAAAGAAGAATTTTGAAATATTTTCCCACTTCCCGAAATTCAATGGTGACTTTTTCTTTTTACATAATACATGTTGAGGTTAATATTTAATAAATTTATTTACATTATTTACATTCCAATTATTGTCTTCATTTTTGATATCTTTATTCCAACATTTCAGCCGTTGTACACTCCCACTTTTTTTGTTAATTCTAATAAACTTCAGTGAAAATTGAACTCAGACCTTTATTTAATCTACTGTATTAGATTATTCTCATTCGCTGTGCATGTCTAAGAATATTTCATCTTGTTCTTTAGTACTGCTCAATTACACTGACTTATTTTTCAATTTTTTGTCTTTGGTCAGTATGTATTATTTCCTAATTGCTTGTATCTAGAAAGCAAACAAAATGATTATTATTCACTTCAAGCTTTGCTTTTGTGACTTAAACATCGATATTTTGAAACAAACCTATTTTCCATTATATTCCAGAGAGATTCAATGCTGAGTTGCTGAGGGAAAAATTTCTAAAAGTTTCAAGAATTTCTAGAACGTTCTGACAACATAGATGACAGTATAAATACAGCGAATATAATCTCAACAGTTTACTTTTAGACGTCCAAGTACAGACACGTCGCTGTTGACAGACGCATTCATCACTGATGGGATCAAGAGGTTGTAAGCATCCAGCAGACATATTTTGCTATATCTGTGACAAATTTATCAAGAAAAGAGCGAATAGGTACTCAATGGCAACATCTTTAAAATGTGTGAGACCGACAAGGTATATGTTGGTGTGCTTGTCGGGGATCAAGACAAACCCTGGGCACCTCATTTCCCATGTGAACTCTTCAAAGGAACTCTAGAAGATGGAAAGATTTGCTTGTTTGAATAGTGGAATTTCTCTGTGTAAAAGTTTTGGAGTTTTAATCCAGTGTTACTAAAAATATGTATTAAATATATTTCAACTGTCGTGCTTTAGTATCCACAGTATAATGGATGCTTTTTATACTGAATCACTGGCAAGAGACATAAAAATACAAAATATTAGGGATGTTCAATATTCAAGATTCCATATTTTCATTGCATTTGCTACATTGATTGGGATTCAAAGTCAGAATTTTACATTTCTAACACACTATTTTTAGAAATTTCAAAAAACAAAAATGTAATTTTTAGAATTTTTTAATAACACTGCGTAAAATATTTGTATTTTTATACTCATATTTTTATTTTGATCTTTTGCAGGATGGAACAGAGGGGGAGAGAAATAGAGCGGCCATGAAATTCATAATCTCATGTATTTGGAGGGAACCAACTGACCACTCAAGCAATTGTTTCTTGTGCATGGTGGATCCTTCCTAACATCGAACTGGCCAGAATGCACCTGCTATCATATATCCAGACGTTCTCTCATCCATCACCCCAGTGTCACACTGCCTTGAGCTCGCAGGCTTTTGATATTGAGACTCAAGCAGTCAAAATTGTTGGATGAGAGTGTCCTAGTCGCAGGTCAGATAAAGTGTCAGCAGTGTTTTTCAAGCTTTTTCATCTATCATGTGATTAGTCTGTTCAAGGCAATTAAAAATCGCCTGTAACCCCAGCGAATGGTGCCTCTTTATGAACAGCTTATCCAGGAGCCAAAAAAGCCGTGGTGCTTCGTAACCATCTCTTCCCTCGGCTCACTTGGTGCAGCTCATACAGCATTTTCAAGATCAAGAGTACGGTTGGGATGTTATTGGAAACTTCAGAATGGTAGTCTTCCTGATAGATCTCCTTTACCAAGCTTTCGTGTTATCTTTACCTTTAGGACAGCAGAGACGCCACTGCACACCACCAAAGAGGAGACTGATCACAGCGGACCTTGTTCAGTGTGGGGAAGAACAACGTCAAATGGGAGCCACTGCTGAGCCCTTGGTAATATATTGCTTCATCCACTACACTTAAAATTGGTCTTTATGAAACAATTTGTCACAGCTCAAGATAAGTAATCTGCAGCCTTCACATACTTTCAAGACGTCTTCCCTAAATTCTCTGTGACAAAAGTCAAAACCGTTGTCTTCGTCAGACTAAAAATTAAAACAAGGTGATAGAGTGCAAAGAATTCCCCAAGAAGCCCACTGGGACGGAGAAAGCAGTATGGAACAGCTTGGTTGTAGTGGTTCGGGACTTTTTGGGGAATCACAAGGCCGAAAACTATGTGGAGATTGTTGAGACCCTGATGAAGAACTACGACAAAATGGTCGTCCAAGTCCATATCCTTAACGCTCATCTTGAAAAATTCACGGATAACATTGGGGTCTTATTCAAAGGAGCAGGGCGATCGCTTCCACCAAGATATACTAAACTTTGAAAGCCGTAACCAAGGATAATATAACGAAAATCTAATTGGATACTATATTTGACAGCTGATTCGTGAAAGTAATTTACAGTACAAGCGTAATTCGCGAACAAACTACTCTCTTGTGAAATTCTACTTTTGAATCATATGTCATTTTGTTTCTAATTTGCGTGAACGAGAAAGTTCACATTCGCCAGTTTCCCCAGTAGGAATGGGTCAATTTCAGAAATATCATTATCCTGGTCACAAAAGCAAAGTTTGAAGGAAATATTTGCCATTTTTCATACTTTCTAGGAATAAGCAAATAGTAAATAACAATTTCTATCCAAGGACAAAAATCGTGTTACACAGGATTATTGGTCACCTAAATTTAGGTCTGTACTACCCTGCCAGGAAATTAAACTAACAATCATATGTCAATAGATTAAAAAAAAACTAACGCTTTTTGTCCCGTCGGGTGTGACAATAGTCTAGTTGACTTAAGCGTTGGTTCGTGAAAGTGTAAGACCGAATAGTTGTGAGACTAAAACAACAAAGATGAGGACATTTGTCTGAATGTCAATAAAGATAATTCCGAATCCCAGGAATTCAGACGTAACTAGTAAAACTTATTTATGATCACGTAGTATTTTGAAGCCTACAGTATTTAAATTAAAATGACTAGCAACATTCTTTCACAAGAAGGCTATGAGTAAATAAATTCAAGCATAAATTCAATAAGTATGGCGAGTTCAACATTTAGTGAATTCTTTTTAAATGCTGCTATTTCAAGTATTTAAAAATACCAGTCAAAATATTAGTAACAAAATTAAAAATTATACAAAATTTTAGACATTTACACACCTTAAAGCTTTTGCTATCACTGCAATATATTCCTATCGTAATTATGTTTTGAGTGTGATTGTTTGTTTTATGAGCAGTCCACAAGCTCAAGATACAGAAACTCAATAGATAATATTCCCAGGTTCCTTTTACTTAATTCAATGATGGAGTGTGTGTATAGGAGTATAAATGTTCATTATGCATGTGTGTCTGTGTCTGTGTCTGTGTATGTATGTATATGTACAGTTCAAATTGATGTACAGTTAATATGTGCAGACAGATTAAACGTAGAGACTGAAAAACTAAGACTATTTCATAACTATAAAATTCACTAAACTAACTGAACAAAAAATCCTTTAGAATGTGCAATCTTCTGTGTATATAGTAGAATTTGCCTGCAAATTCTATAATCTGTAACCTTGAGAAAACTTTCCTAAGTATCTGAGAAATACTCATGACTGCAAAATCGATTTACCAAGAAGTTGAGAAACATAATCTTCTATGATATTGGTATGATTCCCAGTGTACCAATAAAAATTTGGATTCTGAGTTTCAATTTATAGAATCAGTGTATTTACTTAGTTTGTTAAACAATTTCAATGAAATATTTTCATCAACATCAATTCTTACCTCAACGAGCAAAGCACCCCATATTTAGCAAATCTTTGGCAATTATATCCGCGGCTTATTAGCGGTTTTAATTGTTCTGTCTGTTTGGAGTCGAAAATTCCATAGCACTGATACGTTTTCATTTGATCTCATAAAATTTGGGTTGTGTTTCCACAATTTATTCCGCGCGATAGGTTGTACTTGCTACACATGGCTCAGTCAATATATTGGCCTATTCAGTCATTGGATGCACGGCGTTCTCTTGCAGTTAAGACCATGCAAACACTAATTGAGTAATAGTTTTTGGAAGTAAACCCCAAATTCTGCGTAGGGTGTTAACAATCATTCTTCAGAATGTTCTGCTGATAGTTTCTACTTATTGACTATCAAAGGAATTTCCATTTTCGCAGACCTTTTCTCCAAAACTTATTTCTCGTACATATCTAAAGATTATAAGAAATTCAGTTGTCTGTTTTGTTACAGATTTGGACTGCATAATATGAATCCCAGTACTTCTGAAAATCTTCATAAATTTCAGGAAGTGGAAGGAAATGAAGCAGTATGTGACCATTCTGCCCAAGCTTTTTTAAGGATGGTGAATTATCACTTAAAATAAAGCTCAGATTTGAGTCATCAGTTGTCAATTTGTATGCTTTCAAAAGGCAGAAGAAAACCAGAACACAGACATTCGAAATCTTTAAGCATCAGTAGTTTTATATAAAGATGCAGTACGTAGAATATTACACACTTTTCAAAGACATACGTTAGCTATCGAGAGATTATCCATTGGTCAAATATGACATTACTTTTTATATAGTTTAGTAAATGGTTTAATTGTCGCATAAAAATTCCTTCAGAGAACTAAAATTATTGTTGACTCATAAATATGACTCATAAAACTTCAAGATGGGCTTGTTTGACAATCTTTCACTTTTCAAACGGTTTTATGGACAACATATCTTCTTCCCAAATTAAGATTTCAATACTAACTCATTATAATTATTAATTAGAGTCTACAAGATTCAATAGCAAAAGAAAGAATTCTATTATATTCCTCAAAATGAAAGAGAATCACGATAATCTATTTATGATTCAATGACTCGTGAAATTGGGCGATTCAAATTTTTTTCCCGTTTAATACTGTAATATTTAGTCTCAGAAATAATTGTAATTAAAATTACCCGGAATATATTTTACATTAATATAAACTTGCCATAAAGACATACACAGAATGGAAAGCATTTTCCACAAAGTCACATTGTATTGCGCTACTGTCATGGTGTAGATTTTCCAATTGTCGTAAGGATATTTACTTTTCGCAGAGATTGTCCATTTTCTTGGACTTCTACCGTAAGAAATAAAACTGAGTAAGTATCAGTATTTATTGGGGGTGCGATGAATATTTGCTGTACATAACAAATGAAAATTTGAAATGTGCAATATCTCATTAAATAACAAATGCATATTATCCAATTCCGGGTTTTATGAATTACTGTCAGTCAGTGGGTCTTTTACTCTTGGACTCTTTTCCGAACGTGGGCTCTAAATTCTGAACATAGGATCACACACACACACACTTACACACACACTCACACACAGAGAGAGAGAGAGAGAGAGAGAGAGAGAGAGAGAGAGAGAGAGAGAGAGAGAGAGAGAGAGAGAGCAGCTGTGCCCATTATTTATTCGAATATCGTGGTAACCATTGACATCGGGTGACTCGCTGATTTCCACACTCAGTTAGTCTGTAATCCCTTAATTCATCTCAGCACCTGGCTTCTTGGAAGCCTTCTGTAGAGTTTGGTTTTTGTCGTTAGAGATTAATAAGAGGTAAAGCAATGCTGAGTTATAATGCAGTTATTTTTATTCTTGTACAGCCTGCGTGATGTAACTCGCGCCCTGACTTATAGTGAAGTGTCGGCAAGAATTCACCGACATCGAGTGTGCGTTGGGAAGTAGTTCCTTTGATACTTTTACAGGTACGGAGTGCAAAGTCTTTTTTGGCATGATCTAAGGTTTGTTCAGCATAATACTACAGTAGATTCCCTTGTGCATGATATACTTGAAGATCGTCGGCATCCGCTCGCATCGGGTTCGCCATTCCATCTACTGATTCCCCAACCTCCAGGTGGCGGCGGCGGAGATACTCTTGAAGATATCCAACACCCGTAACCAGGATTTGATTCCATGTTTTTGAATGTTAACTTTTCAGACAGAAAAATTCTACCCGCTTGAAAGATTGTTTCACAATCTGAGTTTGTACTAAGGTAATTTTACAGACATACTGAAAAATAATAACATTTTCACGAGATTTATTTGACGCAAATACAAAAGAATGAATTTGAAAAATCAATGAATCCTCAAAGCTTAAAAGTTTTTTTAAGAAGAGATAATTTGCACAATTTTCATATTGTCAAGTTACAAATTCTACTTCAACTCGGCGAAAAAGCAGAGAAATAATGAAAGAAAAACAACACGTCTTTGACAGTAACTCAAATAGAATTGTATAACACAACAGGAGGAGAGAATAGTTTCTAAAGCATTTAAATAACTTCCAGGTTCCGCTTGTTCTTTAATAAAGACGAAAGTAATTAGCTTAAGATTTGCGTGTTCGGCACAATCGTTAGAAATCAAAATTTAAAAAAATCAAACTTTTAACCAGCGAGAAAGGCTGCCGAGAATTTTCTTTATGTTGGGTCTTTTTACTCTGATAGGCAGTGATTCAAGAGAATTCAGAGATATACAGGGTGGTTGAAAAGTAAGCCCCTATTTTATGTATGAGTTGCCAGCCAGAATCATGACTTAACGCCCTGTGACTTTTTTCTTTGGTGTTCGTTAAAGGAGGAAATCTATTATAATAAAGCAAAACTTTAAAAGGACTTGAAGGGCAAATACAAGAAGTAGTCTTCTCTACCACAATAGTTCGTGATAAAATCATTTGGCGCGATTTCTGGGCGGCTCGAGAAGCTGGTAGCGAAATCTGGTGCCATTATCAAATTTTAAATAAAACTTCATGCTAAGCGCTTTCCTCGTATATCTATTTCTTGTAAAAATTATAGTTACATAAATTATAAGTATTTTAAAATGGGGCGTTACTTTTCAATCACTCTGTAGATGAAGCCTGTGAAAAAAATGATGGCCCTGGAGTGACTGATGAAATACTTCATCAATAGACATTGGGTGAAAATATTCTAGTTTCAAGTACTGAGTCTATTGAAAGTCATGACCAACATAATATGAGGAAAGTAAAAGCGATTCATTATAAAAGAATAAGCAGGCAATTTCATTATTCGTGTACACCGCTCGATTGCCACCATGCGGGCCTGTGTACTTGTCCTTTACGTTTTTGTAACAACTTTTGATGTTCTAATAGTCGCCGACATCCACTAAATATTTCTACAGTGCTTAAAATATAAAGGTTGCGAAAAAAAATTCCCAACTCATATATTGCCCATCTTTGTATACAAATTTAATTTCCCACTGCCTTGCAGCTTAGTGGCTTTATTACCTTTCTTAGAATGAAAAGATTAAAAAAATACTATGACTTTCTATTTTAGTGTATCATATAAAAGATTGTGTTGCGTTCGATATCACCACTTGTTTCAGTCCCTGCAGACCCCAACGACACTTCATAGACTGTACAAATGAAAGAGGGTTACACTTTTTATTCGTTATATTATACGAGATGGACAGACGCGATAGCATCGATTCTAGGATGCAATGGGAGAAAGATCTTCGTCAGGAGAACGCATACCCCACTCGTTGGGTGCAGAAAGCGTGTCGACGCTTTAAAATTCCTTCGCTCCTCTGTAGACTTGGTACCGTTTTGCTCTTATATGCAAAAC
The DNA here is from genome assembly GCA_964036315.1 of Acanthosepion esculentum. Lineage (NCBI taxonomy): Eukaryota > Metazoa > Mollusca > Cephalopoda > Sepiida > Sepiidae > Acanthosepion > Acanthosepion esculentum. The sequence goes on along the minus strand of OZ038485.1, from coordinate 4,320,322 downwards.
TTAGATAAAGTCAATCCATCACTGTCAGAATCCTCGCCCACGAGATCCTCTGATCAATCGCCGACCATCCTTGTCCAGCCTTCGGCATCTGTAACAAATATCTGATGAAAATATTGACTATCTATCTATCTATCTATCTATCTATCTATCTATCTATCTATCTATCTGGATGAAAGGAAGTCCTCTTGAGGAAGCACCGTGTGTTGAAAGGGGACTGGGCCTCAAACTTGCACCCGACCTGAAGTGAAACGTGTACATACGATCCATTGCTAAGGATGTAGGTAAAAACGTCGGCTCCATCTACCTGATATCTTCTGCTAAAGTTATAAGCACAAAATTATACATACACATAAAATAAAATACAAATTATTAAAAGAATGCCTTTTTAAAAAAAAATATATATAAAGCAACAAAAGTGAAGAACTAATACAGAGGAAATATAATTTTTATTGGAATATTATTTGAGATTTGATTAAAAGAGAATGTTAACAATTATTCATACCCATATGTTAATAATTTGTAAAACATTTACACGCTATGACAGACTGTAGTCAGTTCTCATAAGCCATTACCGGATTCTGACAATTCTCCAAGTGCGATCTTGACCCATACTGCTTTTAAGAGTTCCTTAAATTTTTTAAGCAATATTTACGAACTGTAGAATTATTGCGTCACCGTCAAATATTAAAGGATCGTTTCTGGTTGTTATATCTCCGTGTAACTTGTCGTTCAGTGGTGATCAAATGTTCCTGATTCTGCAATTACATCCTGACCATCGTGCAATTACATCCTAGCCATCCTGCAATTACACCCTGGTCATCATGCAATTACATCAAGGCCATCGTGCAATTACAGCCTGGCCATCGTGAAGTTACATCCTGGCTATCGTGCAATTACATCCTGGCCATCGTACATTTACATCCTGGCCTTCCTGCAATTACATCCTGATCATCCTGCAATTACATCATAGCCATCGTGCAATTACACCTAGCAATCCTGCAATTACATCCTGGCCATCCTGGAAATTCATCCTGGCCATCCTGGAATTACATCCTGGCCATCCTTCAATTACACCCTGACCTTCCTGCAATTACATCCGGACCATTCTGCAATTACATCCTGGCTATCCTTCAATTACATCTTGGCGATCCTGCAATTACATCCTGGCCATGCTGCAATTACATCCTGCAAATACATCCTGGCGATCCTGCAATTACATCCATGCCATCGTGCAATTTCATCCTGGCCATCCTGGCATTACATCCTCGACCCTCGTGCAATTACATCCTGGCCATCCTGCAATTATATCCTGACCATCGTGCAATTACATCATAGCCATACTGCAATTACATCCTGGCAATCCTTCAATTACATCCTGGCCATCCTGCAATTATATCCTGGCCATCCTGCAATTACATCCTGGCTATCCTTCAATTACATCCTGGACATCCTGGAATTACATCCTGGCCAACCTGCAATTACATCCTGGCAATCCGTCAATTACATCCGTGCCATCGTGCAATTGCCTCCTGGCCATTCTGAAATTACATCCTGGCTTTCCTGCAATTATATCCTGGCCATCGTGCAATTACATCCTAGCCATCCTGGAATTACATTCTAGCCGTTCTGCAATTATATACTGGCCATCCTGCAATTACATCCTGGCCATCCAGCAATTAAATCCTGGCCATCCTGCAATTATATCCTGGCAATCCTGCTATTACATCCTGGCCATCGTGCAATTACATCCTTCCAATCCTGCAATTACATCCTGGCCATCCGGCAATTACATCCTGACCATTGTGCAATTACATCCTGGCCATCCTGCAATTATATCCTGGCTATCCTTCAATTACATCCTGGCTTTCCTGCAATTATATCCGCGCCATCGTGCAATTACATCCTGGCAATTGTGTATTTACATCCGGGCCATCGTGCAATTGCCTCCTGGCCATCGTGCAATTACATCCTGGCCATCCTCCAATTACATCCTGGCCATCGTGCAATTACATCCTGGCCATCCAGTTATTTCATCCTAATCATTGTGCAATTACAACCAGGCCATCGTGCATTTACATCCTGGCCATCCCGTAATTACATCCAGATCACCCTGCAATTACATCCTGGCCATCGTGCAATTACATCCTAGCCATCCTGCAATTACATACTGGCAATCCTGCTATTACATCCTTGCCATCCTGTAATTACATCCAGATCATCCTGCAATTACATCCTGGCCATCGTGCAATTACATCCTGGCCATTCGGCAATTACATCCTGACCATCGTGCAATTACATCCTGGCCATCGTGCAATTACATCCTGGCCATCCTGGAATTTCATCCTGGTTATCTGTGAATTACATCCCGGCCATGGTACAATTACATCCTGGCAATCGTGCATTTAGATCCGGGCCATCGTGCAATTACATCCTTGCCATCCTGCAATTACATCCTTGCCATCCTGCCATTACATCCTTGCAATCCTGCAATTACATTCTGGCCTTTCTGCAATTACATTCTGGCCATCCTGCAATTACATCCTGAGCATCCAGCAATTACATCCGGGCCATCCTGCAATTACACCCCGGCCACACATGTATTGACACTACATTTATTACATTAGTGTTGTACCTTTTAATCAAACTAACGACATTTAACTTTCAACTTTAACTTATTTTTTCAGTGTTTTTCTTAAAAATGCAAAACCTCTCATTCTAACACAGATCACATCTGTCATAGGGTTTGGCCGTGTAAACTATAGTTTTCGTTTATTTTTCCCTATCATTACTTTCATGAAGTTGTTTTTCTAGGTATTTTAATTCAACACAATACCCATCATACTATATTGAATTTTTAATAGTTCAATGCATGACAAAGTTGTGGTTACTAATTGGTATATGCCTGAACACATATTTTGGATGCTCAGATTCAGTATTTATATTTGAGAAGAATTACTATTAAATTTTCTAACTGGTATGAAGGATCGTTAAATTCAATCATTTTCAAATTTATTTCCGTATCAATAATTGAGCGCCAATTCTTCAAACATACTCATTGTCTTCTTTCTTTCTATTTGTCGTTATAACCCATAGCAACCATTAATCAGTCCTTCCTTCCTATACAGACCCTGCTCCACCTTTTCTATAATTTTACCCATCTTTGAATATTTCTATTGATTCCAGATATAAGCACTGTCGTAATATTCTCTACAAACATCAAACATTTTGCTTTCACATTCTTTTTTATGCTAAATTTCACAAATGTAATACAAAAAATAGAGATTTTTGCTTTTGCAATGGCATGGAATTCAATCAGTAATTCTTCTTTTATTGTTGAGTAAAATTTTTCATGTAGTATTTGATGAAAATACATTTCTTATGGTCATATATATATCAGAATAAGTCCAAGCAATCTTGCGTTCTTCGTCAGTGATTAAAATTTACGATGTCATTCATCTGTTGCAGTATATCGCTACTTCTTTACCTCTTTCTGTTTCTGAAGCATTTATAAGATTACATATCAATTCATTTGTGAAACCGGCTTTGTGCTTCTTGAGTAGAAAGAAGGCTTCTTTTCGGCAAAATTTTTCAACTCTATCATCAATTTTCAATTTAATCGCAACACATTGACGGCTCTTGAATATTTTTATGTCTCCTTTTTGCAAAGAAACGTTATTTTATTTTTTCTATATAGCTGGGGATTTATTTCACATATCGTTGCAAATTTTTCAGTACAAATCAGAAGAATGAATTGATGCAGGAGATTGACACTCACCTTGCAGTGTTCATTCCTATATTCTCTCTCTCTCTCTTTCACTATCTCTCTTTTTTTCTAAGCCTCACCCAGAAGGAGTTGAAGAAACAGTATAGTCCCCCTTTGACATAAATGCCCTTGATGCAAAGATGCTTAATCATTGCAATCAAAGTAGAAGGTGGCGTCTTGGTACCCTCCAAACTCCTTCAGAGCACACATGATCACATCATTATTTCCAAAACCGCGACCACACAGGTATGGTTTGAGTTTAGGTAACAGGAAGACGTCAACTGGGGCTGAGAATGGTGAGTAAGGGGGATGCGGTAGCAATTCAAATCCTCAGTTGGCCGCTTTAGCTATGGTAACCCGATCAACGGTGATTTATCTCGGAGCAAGAGCACACCCCAGCTTTACTCCGCGTTTCGACTTGATTGCTTCCTTCCGTTGCCCTAATTCTGGCGAAGGGTGTCTGTCCATTAATAATTTTCCCCTTTTCCAGGTAGTCTATCATGATTACGCCTTCAGAATCCAAAACACAGATGCCATCATCTTGCCAACAGATGCTGCCTGTTTGACATCTTCAGGGTTGAAGTATTTCCAATGTTTGCTTTGTATCTTTGATTCAAGTTCGAAGTGGAAAACCCAGGTTGTATCTTGAGTTACTAATCTGTGATGGAATTTCTCAGGGTCAACCTGGGCTCAACTTAGAAATGCCCTGGAAATGTCAACCATTTTTCCGCATTTTTGGAAACCATCTTACAGACAGCTTTATCATACTCAGTATGGATCGAACCATTGCTAATGCCTGCGGACTTAGCTATGTGTTGGACTGTAAAACATCTGTCATCCATAAACCATACGTTGAATAGCATCAACTTGTTCATTGAGGTTTTTGGGCGACTTGACCGAGGGTCATCTTCTGTGTTGTCCCTGCTCCGCATGCATTCGGCAGCTCATGGGTGTCAGAAAAATTATTTTCATTCTAAAATTCTAAGAATTCTTGCAAAGACCCTTGTACACACACACGCGCACGCGCGTACACACACACACACGTACACACACACACACACACACACACACACACACACACACACACACACACGCACACATATATATATGCTATATGTATGATAAAAACTATCTATGCTATATTTATGGGTTAAAGTGCACAATATCAGGGATAGACCGTACGCAAAATTGGGCACCTCCAGGTGGTGTAATGGTTAGCCAGTTTGTCTCGCTAGAACTATTACGACTGAGTAGTGAATTCGATTGTCACTGGGTGCCCCATACTTTCGGTCTTGTGCCACATCTAAGCCAGGCTTAGAAAATCGCTAGACCGTACGCAAATATAAAATAGTCCTAAAGATTGCGTTTAAGGATGAAAATAACTGTTGTCGCTTATATGCATGTATATTTAGTCAGCTTTAAGTTTAAATGAATATCTGTTATATTCCACCGACATTTAGTCTGGTGGGTGCTTAAATCAAAATAAATTGATGAGAAAATCGTGGAGGTTGAAGATCTTCATGCTGAAAAATAATAATTTGAAATTATTTTGTATAAATATATTCTAACGAATTCGTATTGCCAAATAGAAAGTTCTGCGTCGTGAGGCTGTAAGAAAAATTGAACTGTTAGAAAACCTTAACATCTTAATGATTATACATAAGATCTTAGCGCTAAAGTTAAGGGATGACACCAACATATGTGTAGGCTTGTAATTACCATATGGACACTTATAAATATTAGTCTAATTATAAATAGCATAATGAGAGGCCACGTATACTTTCTTGATATGTATATAATATCTGGATAAAATAATTGAAACAAAATTGGGTGTTTTTTTTATGAAAGTATTTATTTCTGTGTTTTTGTATATATTTACTTATTTAATATTTCAGACCACCTAGGTCTTTCCTCAGAAATCAAATATACTGTATCTCATTTGATTTCTGAGGAAAGACCTAGGTGGTCTGAAATATTAAATAAGTAAATATATACAAAAACACAGAAATAAATACTTTCATAAAAAAACACCCAATTTTGTTTCATTTATAGTCTAATTATAAAGATATATATCAACATACATATGCCCATATACAAATGCATATATATTAAAATATAAATGTTTGTATAGAGATACATCGAATATTATTTCAAATATTGATAATTTAGATATTCAGAATAACAATGGACAGGTTTTTTATATTTAGTTCGTTTTATTGAGATGATTTATGTGTCTGCATTTAAAGATCAACTCATTGTGTTGGTTGAGTAATTCTTCAGGATCATTATGCCTGATTATCAGGATTTTCTCTTTAATGCAGAGGTCACATCTGTCTCTAAAGTATTTTGGAGTTCGAGCTCTAGAGATGATTCTCCATTTCCAGCAGATCCCAATAATACAGGGTGTTCCAAAAGTCTTGGGAACATTTTGACATTGAATATCTCGAAAACTATTAAGGATATAAAAACGCGCCTGGCATATTCTGAAAGAATTTAATCTCAACTTTTACATGGAATGTTCAAAGATGAGCACCGTTGGTCACACGGCACACATCAAGCCGATAGTCCAATTCATGCCAAAGGTGTTCCAGCATTACGTTGTCGATGGTTGCAACAACTTTCGTTATTCGGGACTTTAGTTCATCCACGTCCTTTGGAAGGAGAAGCCCATAGAACAGTCCTTTCACAAACCCCCACAAATAGATATCGCAGGGTCTGAGATCTGGAGACCTGGGAAATGTACACTGAACAAGTGTCCATGATTCAGTTTTTGCAAATTCAAGGAAGCAGAACGCCTTTTCTGGTTGAGTGAACACCATTACTTGATCTGAAAAAATATGAAACGATCATTAGCATTAAAAAAAGCTTAATGAATTTAGCTTTAAAATGGTATCAGTTTCATCTTACTACCATTCATAGTTCAGAAGATATGAGGACTTGAAATATTCCCAAGACTTCTGGAACACCCTGTATTTCGATAGCACTGTTTGGTGTCTTTGTGATTCATTTGTGGTTGTAGAAACGCTCTTTCCAATTCCCAGCAGATATTCCTATATAGAACTTTTTTTCTTTTACATTTTCCTTGGTAGAGATTGTGGCTTCGTATACCATGTTTTCTGTCATGTAAACTCCTCCTACTGGACATTCAGTTCTTACTCTGCAATTACAGTTAGAATTCTCTTTTTGTAACTGGTTAGCATTAAAATCCCTTTGTAACTGGTTAGTATTAAAATCCCTAATGATCTTACTATTTTGAGAATTTATAATTTTCTCTATATTGTTCATGCATGAGTAACTAATTCATTATTAAACATTTTATTAAACATTTTTTCAGTATCTTATCTTTACTAAAATGCATATATATTAACTTTACGAAGTATTTACCTATATTGATGTTTGATAGTTTACAGAATGGAGGGTTGAACCATATAACATTTGTAGGGCTTGTAGGTGTTATTGCAGAGATTAAATGTAATGTCTAGGAAATTAACGATTTTTAAGTTGGATGATATGTCGATTTTAAATCCCCCAAAATTGAAGGCTTTAATTATTTTTTTCTGTAGTTTGGATGTTAGAGAACCATTGGTATTAGGTATAGCAATTAGTCCATCATCTCTGTTTAGCCCTACGTTTTGGGTGCTCAGAATCTACTTAGAATATCTAAAATATATATACATACTAAATCTGCTATTTGGGCTGAATCGTATGCTACCTTGGGAACATCGAAATTTTCATTGTTTAGAAATGGAAGGGTAGAAGTCGATAATATCTAATTGAATAAATGAAGCTTTAATCTTAGATTTTATATTCTGGAACCAATTAATGGTATCCGAGGAATCTTTCCAAAGGTTTAAGGGTATTTTTCTAATATAGATGTGTTTATTCTTTCAGCAATATTATATTTATAGGCAAATTTAGCAGTTTCTTTGTGTATAGAGGATAAGTGTTTGCAGTTTTTGTCTTAACTTAACTATACATACATATATATATATATATATATATATATATATATATATATATATATATATATATATATATATGAGAGAAAAAGACGGAGGGAGGGAGAGAGAGAGCGAGAGATAGAGAGTAAATTATCTCTATTAGACATCTTGACTTATAAACTGTTCCCAGTGGTTTTACTGACTCATCAGAGTTTTTTTTTTCTTTTGTTGCCGCGGGAAAAATTGTCTTTCGTCAGCAGATTTGGCGTCCGGTTATCGCGCTATTGCTGTCATTGGTCAAATGTGTAGGATGATTGTAGATTGGACTGATCTAAAAAATGCTGAATAATCCCTCGTTGCATAAAAGGCTATATGCCGATCTGATGGGGCGTTGATATCTGAAAGAATTTACGACAACCAATATATTAGATCTCGATATTTGGGACTAATGAATCTCGATGCGCACAATTGCGATAACGCATGAAAAGATTGTTTTTGTTTATTTTGGAGTTAAAATTTGGTGACTTATGATAGAATTTTTGTATTAGTCATTTTTTCTTTATAAAAATGAAATTGATTTTAATTTTCTATTGCATTATTGTCAAAGATGTAAAATTTATGATTACCTGGACTTTGATAGCGGGAATTTTATAAGATGTGGATTCTGAGGTGTTTACATTAAAGTAAAAACTATTGTAGTAGGAGATTAATGTCAAGAAATATCACACGGTGTGGATCAAAATTAATGTCAATAAGGAACTTTTGCTATAAGAAAAGGGATCAAGGTGGATCCCAATATGTACTAGCCAAACTTTAAGAGATTATAACATAATTTTTGCACTCAATGTCACACTAGAACAGTAACGAAGCCAGGTACATCCGAAGAATGACCTGGAAGGTGGCCTTTTAACCATTCGCAGGAACTCCGTGGAGTCCTCCGACATGTAAACAGGTGGGCAAATTAGTTGCGCTTAGGATAAGATTTTGTGATGTGGTTTGAGTAAATCAATTTTCACTACCCGCTCGTAATAGCATAATGCTACTGGGACATTAAGGATTTGGGGCATAGATTCCAATTTAACAACTTTTCCAAATAGAAATGAGAATTCGACGTTTCAATCTCTTTCGTCGATAGTTTTAAAATAATTTCACCCGAAGTAAGGTAATAAAGCCACTAACACTCAAGGAATATTGTGTGAAGAATATAAGAAAAACACTATTAAGGAGAGAAAACAAAAATAAAAATAATTAAGAAGATAGAAGATAAAGATTGACATTGCATTTAAATTTTTGAAGATGAAAGTTGACTGGGAAGCAAAAATGCTGGATGAGAGTTTAACAAGCGAGAAGTAAGATAGAATAAACTGTTTATCATAGAACTTGCAGTTACATCTAATCATGACGAGATTTCGGAAGAAGAAAAAAAAAGACTTGTATTAATTTAACAATCTAAATCTAGTAGACATTATTACCAAACGTTTCAGCATTTAGAACGCATATCTTACTGTGTTGGCTGCAAAACCATCTATTTTTCTTGTTTAATTCATTTTAATTTTCTTGTTCATTTAACGGTTAGAATCACAAGCAAAACGTTTGTTTAAATAATTATGACAAACACTATATATATAAATTGTAACATTTTGAGAAATTATGCTGATTTGATAGGGGTCCAGTATGTGCTTGCTTGTGGGGAGTAAATATTTGAATAAATCTTTCTTACCATCAGTGCAGAATCTGTTATCCATTTAGATTAACTCCAATATTTTCTTTTCTTGCACTTCCCATCTGTGGAACTCCCTTCCGTTTACTTGCTTCCTTCAAATGTTTAAATGTAACGTATATCACCATCTTCTGTCTTCTTGAATCCCGTTCATCTTTTGTCCTTTCCTCAATTCTCCCTATTCTCAGTCTTTTCTTTCATTTTCACTGCCCGTAATCCCCTGTATACTAGGGACATTCCCGCCTTGTTGGGGGGGGGGGCAATTAAAAAGAAAAAATAATTCATGAAATAAAGTGTCAGTGCTACGTTGCTTCGATGTTTGCTGGTCAAAGGGTCATTCAAATATCTGTAGGAAAATAATTAAATAGGCTGATCTACTGGATAAATTATTTTCTTTGTGTAGCAATGGCGACCGAGAAGCGCCTATCCTGTCTCCTGAGGTGGGGGAGGGTCATTAATCCTCGAGTTGCATCTAGTAAGTTGGCACAATGCCATCCGATTGGAAATATTTAGGTTGAACGGTACAATGGTTTGGAAATCTTTTTGTTTCGACGTGTTCCAGAAAGTCAGGGACAATATCTGATGTCTGCCGCTCTTCGTTCTTTTAGATCATTACTCTCAGCAGCCACTAATGAAACTCATCATGAGAGATTCTTCAGATTTCATGTCAGCACACGCCACCTCCTACATGGCTAATGAATCTGGGTCCACTTCTTTTATAATAATTTGTTCGATCAAACAAAAATAAGTCTTTGTTGACGATGTCCAGTTTTTGAAGGCAAATCCAATTCATTAATAACAGGGATTCTTCAGTCATTCATGAAAATCTGTTTCCATGTCTACAAAAAGCATAAATCTCCAGATGCAATTATGACTGACCAGCTTCTCTCACTTGTACAAACTAACATTTTTGACTCTGACCAAATTCAAGGCTTGAAGGATTCGGAAGATTCACTCTCTAATAATGAAGGAAACAATTCATTGATGCCCAAAGCAAGGTCACAGGTCGCCAGGATATAAAACCACTATTATTATTGCTAATCATGTGTTCCTTATTAATGATATGAACTTAGTGATTAATTACATGACAATTATTACTGTTTGCGTCGTCAGATTAATTCATTATTGGCTTTGTTTTGTATTGCCTTCACACTTAGGCAGTTTTTGCGTCACTTCTCTGCAATTTTGATGTGCAAGGGAGAAATTGGTATAAATATATGTAACTTGGTAAATAAATACATTTCCCTTGAATTGAATGTTTCGATTACAAAAGTAAATAATAATTGTATATACTCTTGTAAATTAAGGTTTTTGATTATATAACAACCTTTTTTAAATTTTATAATGTGCAAAATGTTTTTTGAAATTGTGCATTTAAAATATTCGCTTTTCTTTATATTGTAATTTGATCTCAATTCACTGGTGCGCCCTTTATCTAATAGCATCGTCAAATAATAAAAATGACAAAAAGTATAGTAATTTGAAGAAAATACGTCGAAAGAGCTATTTGATAAATGATATACCAGGGAATTGAGAAGAAATGTAAAGAAAAGCCACGATTTTAAATATCAGTCTCTTTCT